>JAODAL010005833.1:0-139518 GCA_025379985.1 Phyllomedusa bahiana
GTAGGTACCGCTGGTTAACCCTCTCTCCTCCCCATTATTTTAAAGGGTGGTATGCGATGAAAGTCGAGTGAACTTGCAACTACCACACAGAGCCCCAAAATTTAGCGTGAACTGTACTCCCTATCCGAGACAATGTGTAAAGGGAGACCTTTTGAAAATGAAAACATGCAAAAAAAAAAGTTGGCAGCTGGGGCAGGGGTAACCAGGCAGTGGATAAAGGGGCTTTTGGAGAAACGGGGTCACCCCAGATGCCCGGGTGTTTCCAGATGAGGGGGGGGAGACGGAAAATAAAATCCGGGCTACAGGGTCGGGTTTTTTCGGGACGGGAGAGGCTGGAAAAGGGCCCCGGGGGTTTTGGGAGGGACCTTATTACGGGCAAGGGGTGCAGGCTAGAAAAAAAGCCCCTGACATTTGAGCGAGTTAGGCCCCCAGTAATAACGGGGACCAGTTGTAGGACTTATGAACCCCGGATCCCAAGCTGTACGAGAAGAGTGTCACCACTTATTTTCTGGGCCCGAAGGAGGACGCCATAGTCTTCCGGGGGGTGGGTGTTGGATTTTCCACGGGGGCAGCTGTGACGAGTCGTTCTGGGGGAAAAAAATGTGCTGGGGGGAGGCTAAAGACCCCACTGTATCAGAGAAGGGGATAGAGGTAGCTCTGACGTTTTTCTCGGCCAAACCCGAAAATGTAGCGGAATCAAAACGGGCAAAGGGAAGAGTGACCATCTGGCTTGCGGGGTTCAGGCGTTGAGCGATAAAAAGATATGGGAGGTTCTTGTGGCCGTAAAGATGTCAATGGGTGGGACCCCCTCCAGCAGGTGCCCATTTTTCTAGAGCCGTTTAGGGCCCGAACTCGCGTCCCCAATGGTATAATTCTTCAAAGCAGGAGAGAATGTTTTGGAGAAAAAAGCACAGTATGCAGTTTCCAAGGAGGTCTTGAGGGACGGGCCGGGCCCCGAGAAGAAGCATCCATTCCAGAATAAAAGGGGGTTAGGGGGGACGAGACAGGCCGGACCCAACCGAAATGCCGCTTTGAGCGTTTGAAGATTCTTGAGCTTCTGGGAGCCGGATTTGGGTTTGGCGTTTTTTTTGTTTGGCCCCAGTGGAGCCAAAAGTGTAGGAAGTGGGGAAAAATTGTCAAATAGGGGCAAATCCAAAAAGCGTAAATTGGCTCAAAGGGCCCCCACGGTTGTGGCCTGTAAACGCGGAAATTTTTGAAGGAAATCCATCCGGAGACCCTTATCAAAAAAACGATGTACCCAAGGGGGGTAAGTGGTAGTTCAAAGAGGCACTTTTTCCGGGTTTGGAAAAAGGGGTTTGGGTGCGGAGTCCCCGGGGGGCCTGGCGGATTTTTGGGGTGGCATGGGTCTGAGATCAGGGGAAAAAAAGATATCGTCCAAGAAAACAATCACCGACGTAGGTAGGTCCGAAAGATTAAGACAAAGTTGGGAAAATAAGCGGGGCGTTGCAGAGACGAAGGGGCAAAAACCAAAGTACTTGAAATGGTAACCTGCGTATTAAACGCTTTTTTCCCTCTGCCTTTCGAATGCGGATTAAGTTTAAGCCCGCGTGATCCAAGCTTGGAAAGTTTTTTGCGCCTCGCAGGCGGTCGAAAAGTTCAGAGTCGGGGCGGGGGGGTGTAGAGGTTTTTTATGTTTTTTTATTTAGCCCCGTAGCGATAGGGGGGAGAGCCGTCTTTTTTCCCCACAAAAAAAGAACCCGGCCCCTGCCGGAGAGGGGAAATTACAAATGAAGCTTTAGGGGTTCTCCTGTGTTTCAGACATTGCCTTGTCTCCGGGGCGAAGAGGGGATAGACTCGGCTCCCGGGGGGGAGTACAGCCAGGTTGAGATCAATGGGGGCAATATAAGGCCCGGGGTGGGGAAGCGTTTAGGCCGAATTTCCGAAAAGACGTCAGCAAAAGTCCCAGTATGGCGTAGGGAGGCTGGTGGAGGGTTTGGGAGATTTAGGGGGCGTCCCGAGGAGCAGGTTTTGGCTTCGAAGGCAAGGGGCAGCGGAACCCCCAAAAATGACTTACCCGTGCTCCAATCCAATGTCGGAGTTGGTCTTGTAACCTGGGGGCCCAGAAGGATTTGGGGGGGATCGAGGCAGGGGAGAAGGTTTCAAAATTCCTTGTGAAGAGCCCCAACCGAAGGAGGGGGGGCGTTCAAGAGAAAAGCGCCTTAAGGTTTCGCACTGACCGCGGACGAACTAGGTTTTGAAAAGGAATCACTGGGGACGAAAATTGGTCAAAAGTTCGTTGCTTATGAAATTTCCTGCCCGGCCTGAAATTTGAAAAAACGGGGCCCGAAAAAGGCGCTGTCCGGTGAAACACCAATAATACGGGCATGGGCGACGGGGGGAGGCTGTCTGAACTAGGGTTGCCTCTATACGGCCCTGGTGCGGAGTTTCCCGGGGCAGGGGACAGTCCCCAAGAAATGGCCAGCCGCCACAATGAAAACGTGCTTTGGCGCGCTTGTGACCGTTCCCCTGGACAGGTGGGCTCTCTAACCGATAGGTTCTTCCCCCGGCGACCAAACGAAGGAGGAAGAGGTGACCGCTGGAATTGGGAGCCAAGCGGGGCAAAATGTGTGGGGAAAAGGACGACCTCCGTTGAGGGGGGAGCTCCTGTTTTTTTCGTCGGAAACGAAAATTTGACTCGGGGTTTAAGTCATCCAAAACTGTGGTAGATCCCGGGGCGAGGTCTCCTTAATTGTCCTGAGGACCTTGCCCCAAAAAGTCGCCCCCAAAGCTTCGTTTTTTCCGTCCAGCTCCGAAGTAGAGTGCGAAAAGCAAGGATACGACCGACGTTTGTCGCCCTGCCAGCAGGAGCAGTGCTCGGGGGCCAAAAAAAGTCGCCTGGTTCCTCAAAGACCTGCGGACCCCCCGGAGGAAAGGTTTTGGGTAGTGTCCCAAAAGGTTTTCCCCCCGATCCCATAGTGGGTGCCCCAAGTCAAAAGGGATCTCCGACAAGAGGCTGATTTGAAGGCCACCTTGGGCCCCTCGTAGGGAAAAGTGCCCCTCATCTCGGGTGGATGGAGCACTGGGTGATGAAACCCCCGGCATTTTTTTGGGGGGGTTTCCCCGGTTGAGTGGTGGGAGTGCGAGTGGGGCCGAAGCCGGAGGAAGTGACGGGCCGCAAGATTTGCTATAGCGTAATGGGGGTACGTTGGCTTTTCAGGGCGATGCCCTGTGACATCCGGAGATCGGGCAGAGGCCCTGGCGGAATCGGCCCGTCCCTACTGTAAACAGAGGTGGATTCGTGGACACCCCAAGCGTGAAGTTAAACCCTGCTAGGGGCGGGTCTAAAAGCCCCCGGTTTTTCAAGAGCCGCCCTAAAGGGGATGGATTGCTGTGGGTGAGGCTACCAGGGCGCTTTCACCCGCTGACTTGCTTGCGATGGCGGGCCGGGGTAAAGTTGGTACAAAAAAAAATAATCCCGGGGGCGGGAGTCGGGGGACAGGGGAAGGTCAGGGCAGGCAAACAGGGGGTTCGTGGTTTAGAGACGGGCAACGGTCAGGGAGGTGGGGTTTAAAAAGGAAGGTCAGGAAACGAAGCAAGCGGACTGGGAAAACCCGGGGAATTTAAGACTGAAAATCCAAAAACTCTTTAAACAACGGAAAAAAAACCCCACTGGACTGGCCCGGGAAGTTTCGGGGGGGGATTCCCCTTTTAAAAAAAAAACCCAAAAGGGGGCCCACAATTCCCCAATTTTTTTGGGGGCGCTGGCCCCTTTTAAATTAGAGAAGCTGTCGCTTGCGCGCGTTTAAGGGAGTTGGCAAGCTTTTTGGGAGCCGGGACGGCCCGAAGAGCAGCAATTTTACCGGGGAAAGCGGGGGCCCGGGAAAGGAAACCCGGCCCCAAAAAGGGGGCCCGGCCGCAGGGGATGGGGCGGGGCCGCGGCCACCCCTTTTTTGGGGGCCCGGTCCCCTTGCCCGGGCCCCGGGGGGCGAAGCGGGGAGCAAAAGGCCCCCGCGAAACCCCCCTGCCCAAGGGCTGCACAAAATGAAAAAAAAAATTTTCTTAAATCGGGGTACGGATAAAAGGAGGGGGTTTGCCCAACCCCATGGGCCTTACAAATGCAGTGCGAAAAAAAATTCTGTATTTCCCATTTTTAAGTTCATGGTTTGGGGCTTGTTAAAAAAGGGTGGGCTGCAAAAAGTGAAAAAAAAAAATACTTTAAAATCGTTACGGATAATTTAAAAAGGGGGTTTTTGCACTATGCTTCACCTGCCAAATGGCTTGGGAAAAATTTGTATCCTAATTTTTAAGTACTAGGTGGGTCTTTGAAAAAAAATGGACCTTTCAAAAAAAGTGAAACAAAAAAAATATTTAAAATTTTGTTCGGATAATAAAAAGGTGGTTTTTTGCCCCATAAATTTCAAATTAAAAAGCAAATGACTTGAAAGTTTGTATCCAAATTTTAAGTTTTAAAGGTGGGGTCTTTTTAAAAAAATTGGCCCCGCGCGAAGTTTAAAAAAACCTAATTTAAAATTTTGTACGGTATAAAAAAAAGGGGGGTTTTGACCTATAAATTTCACCTGCAGTGATTTGAAAAGTTCTATATAAAAATGGGAAATACAAGGTGGGGGCTTTTTAACAAAACTGGGCTGCCAAAATGAAAAAAACCTACCCTTAAAATCAATTTTACGGATAATAAAAGGGGGTTTTTTTGCAACCATGACATACACCTGCAGTGCTAGAAAAGGGTTCTTTTTATTTATTGTAAGTAAAAAGGTGGGGTTTTTAAAAAAAACTGGGTGCAAAAAAGTGAAAAAACAAACTACCCTTTAAAATTTTGTACGGATTTAAAAAAAGGTGTTTTTTGCCCTATGACATACAATGCTGTGAAGAAAAGTTCTGTTTCCTATTGTAAATACAAAGGGGGAAAATTTTTAAAAAATGGCCTGGCCAAGTGGGGGGGAAAAAAAAATAAATTAAAATTTTGTCGGATAAAAAAAGGTTTGGTTTTTTCAATATTTAAAAAAAAACCTGCAGTGACTAGAAAAGTTTGTTATAAATTTTTGTTTTGGACAAGGTGGGGGCTTTTTAACAAAAATTTGGGCTGCACAAAAGTGGAAAAAAAAAAAATACTTAAATCATGTTCGGATAATAAAAGGGGGTTGTTTTTTTACCTATGAATACACCCGCAGTGAATAAAAAAAGTTTTTTAATTATTGTAAGTACAAATTTTTTCTTTGAAAAAAAATGGGCCCGAAAAAAGTGAAAAAAAAAAAACCCCAAAATTTTGTACGGATAAAAAAAGGTGGTTTTTGCACCTTTGACATAACACCGCTGTAAACTAAAAAAAGTTCTGTTTCCTATTGTAAAAAATTCAAGGGGGGTCTTTTAAAAAAATTTTGGCCCTGCGCTAAAGTGAAAAAAACCTAATTAAATTGTGTAAGGATTAATTTAAAAGGGGGTTTTTCACCTTGACATTAAACCCGCAGTGAATTGAAAAGTTTGGGTTTTTATTGTAAGTACAAGGGGAGGTTTTTGTTTCCAAAAATGGGGTGCAAAAAAGTGAAAAAAAAAATCTTTAAAAATTTGGGACAGAAAAAAAAGGGAAAATTTTTGAAAACCCATGGGCATTTCCCCTGCCGTGCTAGAAAAGGGTTTTGTATCCTATTGTAAATACAAGGTAGGTTTTTTTTACAAAAACTGGGCTGGCCCCCAAAAGTGAAAAAAAAATTTCTTAAATTCGTGTTTCCGTTTTTAAAAAGGGGTTTTTTTGGCCCTTAAAGACTTTAAATACCTGCAGGGACTAGAAAATTTCTGTTTTCCTATTGTAGGTACAAGAGGGTTTTTTTAAAAAAACTGGCTGCACAAAAGTGAAACAAAAAAACACTTAAAATTTTGTCGGAAAAATAAAAAGGTTTTTTTTTTGCAATTTACCCTTACCCCCTGCGTGGAACCCAGGAAAATGTTTTGGGTTCCCATTTTAATTACAAGGTGGGGCTTTGAACAAAAAAATGGGGGGCACAAAAGTGAAAAAAAAAAAAATAATTTAAATTGTTGGGACAAAAAACAAAAGGTGGTTTTTTGCACCCCATGACTTTTCACCTGCCCGTGACTAGAAAAGGGTTTTGTTTTTTATTGTAAGGGGACAAAGGGGTGGGGCTTTTTAAAAAATGGCCTGCGCGGAAAATGAAAAAAACCCTAATTAAATTTGTTAAGGATAAAAAAAGGTGGTTTTTGCACCTTTTAAAAAAAACACCTGCCTTTTGACTAGAAAAGTTCGTATAATTTTTGTAAGTTCAAGGTGGGTCTTTGAACAAAATTTGGGGTGCAAAAAGTGAAAAAAAAACCTTCTTAAAAACATGTACGGATACTAAAAGGTGGTTTTTTTTCCCCCTTTGCTTTAAACCCGCAGTGATAGGAAAAATTCTTTTTATTTTTGTAAGTAAAGGTTTGGGGCTTTGGAAAAAAACTGGGATGGAAAAAAAGTGGGAAAAAAAAAAACTTCCCTTAAAAATTTTTTTTACGATAAAAAAGAGGTGGGTTTTTTCACCTATGGGCAAACCCGAATAAATAGAAAAGTTCGGGGTTTCCCATTGTTTAAATTTTAAAGGGGGTCTTTGGGAAAAAAAAAGGGCCCGCGCAAAAAGTGGAAAAAAAACCGTTTAAATTTGGTTTTAGGATTATAAAAAAGGTGGTTTTTTCCCCCCCCCATGACCTTTCTCCTGCGTGACTGAAAGTTCTGTATCCCATTGTAAGTTCAAATTTGGGGTTTTTTAACCCAAAAGGGGCCAAAAGTGAAAAAAAAATTACTTAATCGTGTACAATAATAAAAGGTAATTTTTTGCACCCTTTTACATCACCTGGGGTGACTAGAAAACGTTCGTATCCTATTTTAAGTTCCAAAGGGGGTCTTTGAACAAAAATGTGCTTAAAAAAGTGAAAAAAAAAATACTTTAAAAAAGGGGAAAAGGGGTAATAAAAAGGGGGTTTTTTAACCCATGAAATTTCACCTGCGTGCCCAGAAAAGTTTCAGTTTTCCTATTTTAAGTACAAGGTGGGGGTTTTTTAAAAAATTTGGGGGCCCGGGCAAAAGTGAAAAAAAAACCCAAATTTAAAACGTGTACAGATTAAAAAAAGGTGGTTTTTTGAAAACCCATAAAATACACCTGCCCTTTACTAGGAAAGTTTGTATAATATTGTAAGTAAGGTGGGTTTTTGAACAAAACTGGGTTTCAAAAAAGTGAAAAAAAAAATACTTAAAAAAATGTAAAGGATAAAAAAAGGTGGTTTTTGCACCATGACATTTAACCTGCCGTGACTAGGGAAAATTCTTTTAAATTATTGTAAGTACAAAGGTTTGGGGATTTTTAACAAAACCGGGCTGCCAAAAGGGGAAAAAAAAAACTACTTAATTTTTGTCCCGGGTAACAAAAAGGGGGTTTTTGCACCTATGGGCTTTCACCCGCGAAATCTAGGAAAAGTTCTTTCCCCCCATTTGCTATTTTAAAACGGTCGGTCTTTGAAACAAAACGGGCTGCAAAAAGGGGAAAAAAAACCCCACTTAAAGATTTTCCCTTTTTCGGGGTTTAAATTTAAAAATGGTTTTGGACCTGAAGGGCAACCCCCTGCAAAATGCTAGAAAAAGTAATTTTATTCTATTTGTGAGTACAAGGTGGGGCTTTTTTTTTCCTTTCTTAAGGATTTCACAAAAAAGAAAAAAAAACTTTCTTAAATTTTTTGTTCGGATAAAAGGTGGTTTTTGCCCCTATTTGGCCCGGGCCCCCATTAAAGGGGGGACAACCAGTACTAAGTTTTTGGGGGCCGGTGGGAAAAGGGTAAAAAAAAAAAGGGGGGCCCGCTGAAAAGCGGGCCCCCTTATTTTCTTTTTTCCAGCGGGGGCCGGGGGCCCAAACTGGGCCCAAACCCGGCCCCAAAGGTGGCCCCCAGTGGGGGCCCCGAAACTCTGCGGGCCCAGGGGAAGGCCAAATTTCCGTTGCTCCCCCGGGGCCGGGCCCGGGAAACCGGTCCCTGAACGCCCGGGGCCCCCCGCACTAAATGTCCCCCAAATTGGGGGTTGCGCGGTGGGGAGCGGGGGCACAGCGCCAAAGCGCTGCCCCTCCCCGACCCCCTCTGGCCGGTGGAGGCTTTGGGTTTTCCCGCGCTGGGGGCCCCGGCCCCCCACTGTGCGTAGGCGGCGCCGGTGACGGCAAATTCCCCCGCGCCCTTTTGCAGGGCCCGGCAGGAAGTTTAGGGGAGGCCCCGGGGGCCAGGAGCGGGGTCTTTAGTAAGTTTTTTTTGTTTTTTTTTTTATGAAAGAAGGGGTTGACCCAACCTAAAAGGGGGCCTTTTCGTGGGTTGAAAAAAAGGGGCCCCCGGGGCTTACCAAAAGGGGGTCTGACGCTGGCCTAAAAGGGGGGCCCCGGACGTTTTTCTTAAAAAAGGGGGCCCTACGCTCCCTAAAAAGGGAGGGAAAAGGACGCGGGGCCCCAAAAGGGGGGCCCTGAATTTAGTAAAAGGTGGGGGGGGTGCGCTGGCTTTAAAAGGGGGCCCGGGCTTTTACCCCAAAAGGGGGCCCTGACGCTGCCTAAAGCTTTTAAAAGGGGGCCTTGGGGATTTCCTTAAAAGCTTTTTGGGAGGGGCCCCCGGGGCCTGCCTTTTCGCTTTAAAAGGGGGCCCTTTTTTTCTTTCCTAACACAAAGGGGGGCCCTGACTCTGTCCTTTAAAGCTTTAAAAGGGGGCCCTCAATTTGTTGCCCTAAGGGGGGCCCTCTTGCCCTAAAAATTTAAAAGGGGGCCCTCACTTTCCTTTAAAAATAAAAGGGGGGGGGTGGTTTCCTACCCAAAATAAAGGGGGCCCTGAGCCCAAAAAGCCCCAAAAGGGGGCCTGTTTCCCAAAAAAAAACTAGCTAAAGAGGGGCCCCAACTACCCTAAAAATAAGGGGATTTTTACCTGACAATTGTTTTTGGAAGGCCCCGATTCCCGCACCTAGCTTTTAAAAGGGGGTTTTTTTTAACTACCTGTTTACTAACCAAAGGGCCTTTCTTATCTTAAATTTGGGGGGTTAAATTTTTCCCCCATGGGAGTTTCTCACCCCGCTTACCTTTGGGGGCCCGGCCCCCGCCCTTATCCCGCGGGAGTCTAACTAACCCAAATAGGGCCTGTCTTTAATTTCCGGGGGCCTTTTCCCCCTTTTTTCCAAAATTTCCCAGGGGCTTGTTACCTTTCCTGGTAATATTGAAGGAAGGGGGCTCCCCCGTTGGGAGCTTTTTCTCCGGGGGGTTATCCTTCCCCCTCCCAAACCCCCTTAGGTTCTAACCTCTAATTTTATGGTTGTACTGTTTTCCCCCCCTGGGTATTTGTCAGAGGTGGGAAAGGTAAAGAGATCTGGAAAAGTGAGGTTCTAAGTATTTGTGTAATTTCTGCAGGGATGAGTTGGGGGCCGGGGACAATCCTCATGGCGGTGTGGAAGGTCGAAGGGGGGAAAAAGAACGACTCAAGGAAAGAAGACTCATGAGATAAGCTTCCCGGTGGTCCCTGTTTTCAGGGGTTTTTTTACTTCTTTACTGGATGTGCTGTTTTTCATGAAGGGATGTAACCTGAGGGGTGTCGCCTATGTGTCTCCATAAGTAGTTTTCTGGGTTATATCGGGGGGGTATAGTGGCAAGGTACACGTGCCCCGATTGTGGGGGTGGAGTGGGGGAACACCTACCCCTGGGGATTACACATGTCTTTTTGCTGGATTTTTTTAAAAGGGGGCGAGGTGCGTGCCCAAAGGGAAAAAATTTGGAGTGGGATTTTGGAGCCGGGGTGGGGGGTTTATTGTATGTGGGTGGCGGGGGATTTTGTATGTGAGTGGAGGGGATATTGTATGTGGGTGGAGGGGGATATTGTATGTGGGTGGAGGGGATATTGTATGTGGGTGGAGGGGGATATGGATGGAGCTACTTAGCCCTGTGTCTATGATATGCTAGATTGACAGCTATGTGAGACAGACAGATATGTGACTCACATGGTATAGTACTACACAATACAGTTCTTTTTTGCATACTGTATTATGTGGTAAAATGGGCACATTTATATCCTAGAGGCCGTTTTTTTGCTGGGGGCGGGGCAATCGGGTTGCTGGGACGAGGCAATCAGGTTGCTGGGAGCGGGGTTTACAGGGGGGGCCCACTTGCTTCAGCTGTGTGGGGCCCTGAAATTTTTGTTGGCGGCCCTGCCTATGGCATACACCTGCAGTAACTAGAAAAGTTTTGTATCCTACTGTAAGTACAAGGTGGGTTTTTGAACAAAACTGGGCTGCACAAAAGAGAAAAAAAACTACTTAAATCATGTACGGATAATAAAAGGTGGTTTTTGCACCTATGACATACACCTGCAGTGACTAGAAAAGTTCTTTATATTATTGTAAGTACAAGGTGGGTCTTTGAACAAAACCGGGCTGCACAAAATTGAAAAAAAAAAAAATACTTAAATCGTGTACGGATAATAAAAGTTGTTTTTTGCACCTATGACATACACCTTCAGTTACTAGAAAAGTTCTGTATCCTATTTTAAGTACAAGGTGGGTCTTTGAACAAAATTGGGCTGCACAAAATACAAGGTACTATTTCACCAAAAACTGGTAAAAAAAAGCCATTTCAATGCAGGTTCAAAGCCATCTGGGCTCCACAATATACACTCTCCTTTCAAAAGCCTGCCTGTCTGTCTGTGTTTGCCCACAACGCCCCTGCGGCTTTACAGCGCTAGATGCTTCTTTAAAAATCTCAGCCTAACTAACTAAGAACTGAAATTCTTTAATCTACCTATGTTCTAATGTTCACAGCTAGAAGCATAGTTGTCTGTGTGAACAAAGAGAACTGTGTCGCTGAGCTGTATTGAGGAGAAAGCTAACACACGTCCTGCTCTTATGAGACACACTGACACACTGATGCTGAACAGGAAGGGCTGTTCTATGTAAAACGAGGTCATGTGATTTTTCCAGCCAATGACAACCATACACATCACAGTAATGACGTCACACACCCAGCACACCCTGCTCTATGCTCTAAGCTGATTTAATGGCCGCTAAAATGACAGGAAGCGCCGAAAATGGCGCAATAGTAATAGATTGTGCACCGATTCTCACCTAAATTATTACGTGATCGGAAAATTCCGATCAACATAAAAATCGTGCCGATTTCAACTTTGTCGATTATAATCGCTCAAAACTATTGAACAGTTATATGGATTACATATGGCAGTTTTGGCACCACTGACAACAGGTGGCAGTTACTATGAAATTATGTGTAAAACAATTTGCATACAAGTGCACGATTAGCGCCAAACTGAGACACACTGAGTGAAATAGAAGCATTGAACAGTTATATGGATTACATATGGCAGTTTTGGCACCACTGACAACAGGTGGCAGTTACTATGAAATTATGTGTAAAACAATTTGCATACAAGTGCACGATTAGTGCAAAACTGAGACGCACTGAGTGAAATAGAAGTATTAAAAAGTTATATGGATTACATATGGCGGTTTTGCCAACACTGACAACAGGCAGCAGTTACTATGAAATAATGTGTAAAACAACTTGCGTACAAGGGGGCTGTTGGCAAAAACTGGGACACACATACACCAGTAGAAATGCAAACACAAAAGGGACAATTTCATCTCAGGTGGGAGGTCTGCTGGCCTCAAAGTGTTAAAAAAATGCTATTTCCATGTGTGTTCAGGACAGGAGAGACTAGGCTGCACAATATGCACCCTCCTTTCCGCCCCCCACCCCCACCCCCATCTCCCTCGGCTGCACACACTAGATTTCTTTACAAGTCTCTCTCTAACTAAATCAGAACTTAAATTCTCTAATCTAAATATATCCTAAGCTTCAAAATTGAAGGATCGTTTTTCTGTATAAAAGAAGACTAGCTTTTTTGAGCTCTTACAAAAGCTATTGGGATGGCAGTCAGAGGTGTTGCTCTATAGTCAATTCAGTGAGAAATGTGCCTGAACAGGAAATGCAGTTGAATACATAAAACGAGGTCATGTGATTTTTGCAGCCAATGAGAGCCATACACCGCCCACAGCTGACGTTGTATACCCCCTTCACTCCCCTCTATGCTCTGAGCTGATTGGCTGGCCGCCAAAATTACAGGAAGTGCTGTAAAAGGTGCAATTGTAAATGTGATAAAGATTATCTATAAGATTTTCACGGAAACTATTGCGTCATCGGGAAATTCCAATAAACGGAAAAACCGTGACGATTTCAACTTTTGTCGATAGTATCGTTCATCTCTAATAATTAGTGCTGAGCGATGAAATCGCCAAAAGTTGAAATCGGGCAGATTCTCACTAAAATCTGGGTTCCGTGATGAACAGATTATTTTTCTTAAAATCTGATCAATAATCGCAATCGCAGATTCTGAGCATGTGGCGGTGGGAGGGGTGAAGAACGTCACCAATGGGCTGGGATCTCATTGGCTGCTGAAATCACATGACTTCATTTTATGTATGTCAATGCACTTCCTGCTCGCCGCCATTAGCTTTTATACAGCGTACAGAACAGATCACTATCTCTCTGATCATCTTTTTCAAAAGCTATTAGAGATTGTTTCCCAGTGATTTTACAACTGAAAAGCATCTGAGAAAGATTAGTTAGCTTAGGGTACAGCAAGATTACAGAATTCTAGTTAGTATTAGTTAGAGATTTGGAATAAGCTACAGTCAGTGCTCTGAGTAGCACAGCTGCAAGGGGGAGGGGGTAGGGCTCCCCTGATTCGGGGCGGAGATCCTGCATCAGAGATATTTCTCCTCTCAAGCCACTGTGATATAGCAGTAAATTTTATTCCTGACTAGCCAGCATCCTCCACAGCCTCAGTTCAGGGTGTCACTTTCTTTTGGGGTTCATGTCTGCATTTCTTACACATATTTTTGCATTCAAGCTACTATGATATAGCCACAAATTTCATTCCTGCTTAGCCAGCATCCATCACAGCCTCAGTTCAGGGTGTCGCTTTCTTTTGGGGATTCACATCTGCATTTCTAACTCGTATTAGTCCTTCCAAGCCACTGTGATAGAGCAACAAATTTTATTCCTGCCTAGCCAACATCCACCACAGCCTCAGTTCAGGGTGTCACTTTCTTTTGGGGTTCATGCCTCCATTTCTAATTCATATTTGTCCTTTAAAACCACGCTAACATAGCACCTAATTTTATTTCTGCCTAGCCAGCATCCACCAAAGCCTCAGTTCAGGGTGTCACTTTCTTTTGGGGGTGCACATCGGCATTTCTAACTCATATTTGTGCTTTCAAGCCACTGTGATATAGCCCCCAAATTTCATTCCTGCATAGCCAGCATCCACCACAGCCTCAGTTCAGGGTGTCAGTTTATTTTGGGGTTCATGTCTGCATTTCTAACTCATATTTGTCCTTTCAAGCTACGCTGACATAGCACCCAATTTTATTCCTGACTAGCCAGCATCCTCCACAGCCTCAGTTCAGGGTGTCACTTTCTGTTGGGGTTCACCTCTCCTTTTTAACTTGTATTTGTCCTTTCAAGCCACGCTGACATAGCACCCAATTTTATTTCTGCCTAGCCAGCATCCACCACAGCCTCAGTTCGGGTGTTCACTTTCTTTTGGGGTTCACCTCTGCATTTCTAACTTGTATTTGTCCTTTCAAGCCACGCTGACATAGCACCCAATTTTATTTCTGCCTAGCCAGCATCCACCACAGCCTCAGTTCGGGTGGTCACTTTCTTTTGGGGTTCACCTCTCCTTTTTAACTTGTATTTGTCCTTTCAAGCCACGCTGACATAGCACCCAATTTTATTTCTGCCTAGCCAGCATCCACCACAGCCTCAGTTCGGGGTGTCACTTTCTTTTGGGGTTCACCTCTGCATTTCTAGCTTGTATTTGTCCTTTCAAGACATGCTGACATAGCACCCAATTTTATTTCTGCCTAGCAAGCATCCACAGTCTGAGTCAAGGGTGTCACTTCCTCGTGGGGTGCTGTTCTGCATTTATTACTTATATTAGTCCTCTCAAGCTTCGATTAAATAGCACCCTATTTTTTATGTGTTTCCTACCACCAGTGTCATATGCGGGAGGGGGGGGCTGACCTTTGTTGTGGGGTGAACTTCAGCGTCATAGACAATTACGTTCATTTCTCATAAGAAATCACTGTTCCATAGAGTGTATTCTATTTGTACTCCTGTTTCTCAGTTGTGGGAGAATACCAAATGCAGGGCCGTCTCTTCCATTGGGCAAGGTAGGCAGTTGCCCGGGGGCCCCACGAGCTCAGGGGGCCCCCTCGGGCAGCTGCCTACCCTGCACAATGGAAGAGACGGCAGTGAATACACGCAGGGACAGTTAGGTCCGATGCCGGCAGGTTGGAGTGCGGCGTTTCTAAGCCGGCGCACTGTTTCTGAGAGAGCAGGAAGCAAGTCTGCTGCCCAGCGCTGTCCCGATCTCCCTGCACACACTGTACTACAGAACTAAGGGAGGTCACCTGTGCCGCTCTGCTGACTGCTCTTGGGGTGCAGAGTAGTGGGGACACCTGGCTGTGCTGCCCATACTCACTGGGACATGCACACTGACAGCAGTTGTGCTGTTATACAGTGTGCAGGAGTAGTGCAGGACATCATTGGCTGCTAATGGAAAGCTGCATTCAGCCCCTCCTGACCCCCTGGGTAAGGGGGGAAAGGGGAAAAGCAGAGTCGAAAGAGGTCGGGAAAGGGGCCGCTATGCCCTGTCCTGCGCTTTGGCCTCCTGCTGAGCTCCACTCCGAGGCTTTCAGAACATGTCCCTTTGGTGCCTGAGGTCTTCCCCTGCCCCTCAAAAGGCCTGGCATGAGAAGAACACTGAAAAAAGATTTTAATAACAGGTTAGTGAATGCCAGAGAGTGTTGCGTGGTTTTAGAAAAATGTTCGCAATTCATTTACTTCATGTAACTTTCTCCTCGCTATAGTACTTTTCGTATTGTACACCGGGGGGAAAAGAGTAATTCTTGTTCTCTATGGAGTTGAATTCTGTAATTGGGTGGATTTTAGATAAAGTAAAATTTTCAGCAAATGGTACAATTCGCCGTGTGAAAACCCAAAAGGTGGTATGTTGGAAAATTGTTTTTGAAAAATATTTTTCTATGGGTATTTTCAACGCTTTTCCCCCAAAGTATAGGGATGTGTCGGACGCCGCTATACCCCTACTGTTTAAAAGTACGTGTGGCCACAATTAAAAAGCCCCCTGGCCCCCCCCCACCCACCCACTTTTTCTGGAGTAAGCATGGAAAGAAAAAAATGTCGCTTCTTTTCAGGCTCCGAAAATGGGGGGGAATATGCTGAAAAATCATAGCTAAATGGTGCTATTTTTTCCGTTTTTTGTGGCCTTTAAATTGGGTGTATTGCAGTGCAATTCAAAACCATAGTATGCCCCTGAATTTACTGTGTGAAATAGCATATGCAGGGGTTTCCCTGGGATATTTTTAATAGCATTTTGGTGTTTAAAATGTGTGTTTTATGCACCAAAATCCGCATCAAAAAAACGTCTTTATTGTCCCTTTGTTTTCCACTGGAATGACTATTGAACTGAGATGCATAAATTTACGAAAAAATTCGGAAAAAATATTCTTCTGTCAATAATGTGTGCATGGAAAATGAAAGGGGAGAAGGATTCAGATTAGCCCCATTCTTTTCGAAATCTGTTTTTAAATTTCATGTGAAATAGGTAAGGGTATGTTCCACAGGTGTTGCAGCACTACCTGTGCACGCGTAGTTTTGCTGGGTGTTTAGAAGTACATGAAAAGCCAGCAATATTCGAAGCAGGGTGGAAGGGGGGCATCCATTTACTTGCATTATCCCCTATTCTTTTCACAGAGCGAAATACGTGTCGGGGGGATGGGGGAATCATAGTCTCTAAAAAAGCTATGATTCCTATTTACGGTTATTTCGGGGAAATTGCAGGAAATTACGCCCATAGTGGGAATAAAAAAGATGGCGGTGAACATCCAAAAAAAAAAAAAGGGGTTTTTGCGGCAGAAACCCCAAAAGGTGTCCTCTGGTTTATGCTTCATTAATACTACAACATGTTTGGGGAGTTTTTTCTTGGGTAAAAGATGTTTTCTTTTGCGGGTTGTCCCAAATATTTTGGGTTTCATTTAAGACTTCAAAAAAAAAATTTTTCTTTTTTCTTAAATTTCCTCCCCCAGCGCCATTTTATGTGCCCCAAAAATTCCACCTATGGACCGGGGAAAGGGGGGATTTTTTGCAGATGAATAAAGTTTTTTTTGGACCATTTTTTGATAATACAACTTTTTTTTCCCAATTTTTAGAGAATGGGTAATAGTTTAAAAAAAAACCCTTTTTTGCTTTTTGGAAATTTTTCTTCTTGTTGTGTTTATTTTTTAAATGATCAAACTTTTTGGATGTGGAATCCAATTAGGGTTTTTTTTTTTTTACAATTTTTATTCTTCTATCAGTAAAATGGAAAAAGGGGGTATTTTTTGAATTTTTTTTTTTTTTTTTGTTTTTTGTAATACTTTTAAAACTTTTTTTAATTGTACATTCAGTCCCCTTAGGTACCAAAAGGCTGCACAATTACTTTTAATCCTTCTGAATAAAAAAATTGTTCAGAAGGGTTGTACCGTGGCGGCTTGGAAGCCTTCTTGGTTACAGCTGCCATGGCAATAAACCGCTTTCTGCGTTTCTTGGGGGGGAGGGCTATGGGGGGTGATCAGCGTTTTCTTTTTGGCTTTGTTTACACGGTTAAAATGGGATGTTCTGCCCCGTATTTTGACTATGGGGCGAGATACGTCCCTCTTTGGAAATTCCACAGTTTTAGAGAATAGGATTATGTCTCCATGTCATTGTTAGGGGTTTAAGCGGAAAGGTAATGAATGTTTATGGGGCGGTGGGTGGCAGCCCCCCCGCCCCGTCGGGAGAACACGGCGTAATTTGGGGGGTTATGTCCCAATTACCCCGTGTTTTAAGCCATGTTAACCCCTCCCAAAAAGGTTTAAAACGCGGAATGGGGGTGGCTCTGTTCCCTGTTTAGTGGCGAGTGTTGCTGTAAAAAACGGCAGGTTAGGGTTGAGGGCGTTTTTTTAATTTTAAGAGTAGAGCAGCCTGGTGTAAACACGCCCTAGTTGTGTATGTAATTCTAATAAAAAGATGGTTTTAATTATTAAAATTCGGAAAAGATGGCTTTTTTTTGTGGGCCAAGATGTTCTTTAAAAGGGTGCCTGAATGGACCTTTAATGTACTGGGAATCCTAAAAAAAAAAAAATTGTAAGTGGGGGAAATGTGAAAAAAAAAACCCGTATTTGCGCCATGTTTGGGTGGTTTGTTTTTTGGTGTTTACTTTTTGGGTGATGTGTTTCTGTATTCTGCTTTGGTTTGGGGGGGGCCAGTTCACAGCTTCCCCGGGGGCCCCAAATGCTTTTAACCCGGCTTTGACCAAAATGTATTCCATATTCTTTATTAAAAATTTCAATTTTACCCGTCTTTGTCATTTGTCTGAAAAAGACTCGGTTTTTTGTATTTGTAGAGAAATTGGTGGAATGGGCGTGGGCTGAGGAAAGAGAAAAGGGGGCTCCTTTTTGCTGCGGACAAAGAAGCAAGCACATCTGGTTGAGGACGTAGGCCTGTCTTCGCGGGTTTGGGTTAATGTGAATCTCTGTACTGTGAATCTCAGTCCCACACACCGTCGCCGGTCCACCGCACAACCAAGCAAGCCAAACCTCTTCTCCGTCCACGTTTGCCTGCCGCTGTACAGTGGAGTTAGTCCCAGCCTTTGTAAACCAGGTGTGGGAGCAGAAGAAACGCTTTCCCCCCAAACATAAAAGAAAAACCCTTATGTTGGTCGCCAGGTTTTGGGCCTTTGGGAAAAGTTCCCTTTTCCCCTGGGGGACCGTGGTTTCTGTGGTTTGCATTTTTCCTCCCCCTACCAGTGTAGCAGGATTTTTTTCCGAAAATTTGTCCCTGCCCTGACGCTCACTGGGTGGTTGGGTGGTGATCGGTGGCTCTCAGGCCGGCGCACACTCTTCAAAATTGCGGGGGAGGGGAAAGGTTTCTATCCCCCAAGGGTCCACAGGTAGCTCCGTGCCAAGAGAAACGGGCCGTGTTAAAAATTAAATGGTTTTGGGACCTCAAACAGGGTCAAGGCTGTGGGGGGGCTTGCGAAACGAGACCGAGCAGGGGGGTGGGTGACAAGAACCTGGTGCCGGGAAAGGTGGTGTTTGGCCAGGTAAATCTTTTTGTCACCAAAGTTGGGTAGGCGGGGTCACCCCCCTTGCCTGGCACCGTCTGAACCTCGTCGTCCATAAATTTTTAAAGCCTTTCCAGGTTTTGAATGCCTGCTGAGAAAAGGTCGGGTTGAGTCAATTCCGGGTTCTACCCCGTCATAGTGGGTGGGCGTTTCGGTCAGTTGGCCTCCCCCTCAACCGTTCCTTGTTGTGTGAACATGCGGAATTCCCCCCACAGCTCCCGCGGTTTTTGGGGAGCAGCGTAATCTATTTTGCAGTATGAAGTGGGGCATGGGCTACAAGCAGCGATGCAGACCACGGGGTGTTGGGCATCAAGAGTGGGGGCAGGTGAAAGACCCCTCCCGCTTGGAGTTTTGAAGAAGCCAACAAAATGGTCAGTGAGGCAAGCCCTTTTTTTTTCCCCTTTCCCAAAGGGTTTTTTTTTTCATTAAATAATAAAAAATTGAATAAAACTCAAAAATTAAGTAACAAAAAAAAGGAACCCTCACCTGCTGTTACAGCAAGACATTTTTTTTCAAGTTTGGATTACCAAATTGGTTTTTAGTAGCTTTCAGTGGCTGTCAATAGGTCCTTCTTACCTTTTTGAATCCTGTGTTCTAGGGCTTTACGGTGTTGGGTGCCGAGAACAGTTCTGTCAGACGCCATTGCTTTATTTTGATTCATAAAACTCCTCAGCCGGTTCCGCATAAAACCATCAGATAAAAATGTCTCTTAAATGAAATTTTTTAAGGTCTCGAAATAACGATAACTCAACATCGGTGCCTTTTACAATGGAGAAGATTTAAACAAGGTGCTCCCGTGATAAGTGTTAAAATTTATGCCGCACGGCCCCTGTTCTCCGTTCTTGTGTTTGCTGAGGGCCCCAAATTTTTCAGAACTTGAACTCCAAGGCCTGAAAGGAAAAATTGAGAAAGGCTGGAAATTTTTTTTAAGTTTGGTTTAAATTGTAACTGGGATTTATTCCTCACAATTTTTAAAAGTGGCCAAGGTATTTTTTTTAATTAGGGGGGCATGGTGCTGTCCCAAAACCAACATATACGGTTTTGGGAAAAAAAAGTGGTTTTAAAGACATTTTTTTTACACAATTGTCAGCAGTGGCCGAAAGGTCATTTTTTAAAATTTTTTTTGGGGGCTGCTGCGTAAAAAAAACTAAATTAGGTCCTATCCCAAAATGTTTGAAAAAAAATCTTTTTTTCTGGCTATTTTTGAGTGTTTAAAAAGGGATTTTGCTGGTTTTTGGGGAAGCAGTGGAAAAGACTATATTCAAAGGTTTTTCAGGTTTTTCAATTAAATCTTTTTTCAAATACTAAATTTTTGCTGCTAATTTTTTTCGTGTCCCAAAGGGATTTCTGCTGGGTTTTTTTGGGGCAGGCTTTGTAAAGGGGTGCAGGGGGGTAAATAGGGCAGTACTCCCGGGCAGTGAACCCCTGTCTATGTCAATATTCTGGCTTTTACAAGAAGGGCGAATTGTGCAATTAAAAGGGGTTTGGGGACCACAGAAAAAGGGATGCTACCCAAATCTATCTTCATGGGTACTGCCCGGATACAAAGTGAAAAGCAGCTATTTTTTTTACCACACACCACATTTATGGGCAAACTTCACCCCATTATGACAAGTATAGAAAGGGCGAATCGATTCTAAAAAAATTTGGGTTTTTTTTTGAAAAGGAAAAAACTTCGGTTTGCCAAAGCCGAAGTTTGGGTGGCACATGGGGTTAATGAGGGTGAATCTGGGAGTAGAAAGGAACACCTCAATGACTGTGCGAATGAGCTAAACAGCAAAACCGGGGGGCTTTTTGTGAGTCACAGCTAGAGATGGGCGAATTGATTCTAACGAAGTGGGGAATTGTTTAGAATTTAGGGGAAAAAATTTGGTCTGAAAATAAGTGAAGTTTGGGGGGTTCGGGTGAATGAAGTGTTTTTTTGATTGTAAAATGGGTGCAAGACATGGCGTACATGGGAAAGACTCTGGAGGAAGAAGGGCTTTGCCTGCATGACATGGCAGAATGAAGCCCAATCAGAGGCGGCGGGGAAATTTTTTTTTTACGTCCCCCCCCCCCCCCCCCCCGCCTTTTTAAGTCCGTTGCCCCCCCCAACCCGGGGGGGATTAAACCCCTCTCACTGATGTCAGGGAAGGGGCTGCCGGGGGTGATTGTTATGAAGAACTGATTTTAACAGCGTTTTTGGGGGGGGGCCGCTTGTCTCGGGCGCTTCTTTAACGTTTTATTTTGATTTTTTTTGGGTATTTGGACCGAAAAAAGGTGGTCCATGCAGATGCATTCATTTAAATCCTATTGCTCCCGCCATTTAAAAAATCCCAAGGGGGGTCTAAGCCAGTTTTTTTGTTGTTTCTTTTAAAAAAACAGCGTTTTTACAATAAAATACCCCTTCTTTTTGGTGCTCAATTTTTGGCGCAATTTAATCAGGGGGTTTAAATTTTGCATTGTTATTCAGCTGTGGGACTCCCAAAAACCCTCATTTTCAACGCCAAAATATTACATTTTTCCCCGTGATAATTAAAGCGAAGGTTAAATTTCAAATTTTTTATCTTGTTGTGTGGGTAAAAAAACGCTTGAAACCTACAAAGTTATAGTTTGTGGGGTTGGGGGTCAATTCTTTGGGGCATTTAATCGGGTTTTAATTAAGCTTGATTTTTAGCGTGGTGATCCCCCAAAAAACCGTCATTTAAGCCAAATTATACATTTTTCCGTGCATAAATTTAAAAACGAGGTTATTACAATTTTTTTTTCTCTTGTTTTTGTAAAGGGAAAAAACACGCCATTGTAACACGCTACAAAGCTATAGTTTTTGGTGGGGTTAAAAGTTTGGCGCAATTTACACAAGGGTTAATTAGTGTTGTTTTTTCGCTTGGGATCCCAAAAAACCGCATTTTCAACGCCAAATTTACATTTTTCCTGTGATAATTACAGCAAAAGGGTTTAAATTTTTAAATTTTTTCTTTGTTGTGTGGCGTAAAAAACACGCATTGTAAATGTACAAGCTATAGTTTGTGGGGCTCAAATTTTTTGGCTTAATTTACATCAGGGGTTAATTAAAGGGGTTTTTCGCTGTGGGGACTCCTGAAAAAGTTTTTTCCCGCCAAAATATTCATTTTTCTGTGCCTAATTCACAAACAAAAAGGGTTTTTTTACAATTTTTCTTTGTTTTTGGGATAGAAAACACGCAATTGTAACCGCTAAAAAAGCTAGTAGTTTGTGGTTGTCAATTTTTTTTTGCGAAAAATTAAAATCCGGGGTTTTAAGGTTTTTTTTTTTTTAGCTGTGGTGTTTCCCCAAAAAACCCCTCATTTTAAGCCAGAATTTATACTTTTTTCCTGTTGCTTTTAAATTCCCAAAACGAAGGTTAAAAAGAATTTATTCTTGTTGTTGTAGGTTTAAAAAAAAACGCCTTTTAACATGTTTTAAGTAATAGTTTGTGGTGGCTAATTGTTTGGGAATTTAATTCCGGGGTTATTAAGCGTTGTTTTTAGCTGTGGATCCCAGAAACCGTCATTTTCAACGCCAAAATTTTTAAAACATTTTTCTGTAGCTAATTCAAAAGCTAGGTTAATTACAATTTTATCTCTTGTTGTGTGGGGTAAAAAACACGCTTTGTAACAGCTCAAAATAAGTTTGTGGTGGTCAAATTTTTTGGCGCAATTTACTCGGGGGTTAATTAAGCATTGTTTTTCAGCTGTGGTGAAAATTACAATTTTATCTCTTCTTGTGTTCTGCAGTTGTACTCAGTAAAAGAAACTTTGTTTTTTCACTGCCACAGAAGAAATTCTGTAAGCATAACTCATATCCAAAGGTTAATTAAGCTGTTTGTGCTTTTTATATTCAGTAAAAATACACAATATTTTAAACGCAGCATACAAAGTAATTTTTCCTGCCCACTTGTGAGCGCAATTTATATCCAAGTGTTACCAAGCTTCGTAGTGTATCATGTTGGTGTCAAAAACAGGGTGTGTATTTATCATATACAGATATCTTCATCAAACAGTGTCTGTACTTTTAGAACAAGACAGTATGTCCAGACAGAGAGGATGGCATTGCTCTTCACCTGCGAGTGGCTGTGGCACAAACATTCCTGTGAACATGGCCCAGTTCCGCAGCACAGCAAGGGGACGTCGCGCAGGTCACTTCGGTGAGGCCACAAACTTTTTTTGGGGCCCCCCCCCCCCGCTGTCATCTAGCGGCCGTGTACTGACAGCAACCCAAGGTTTCTTGATTGGTTGACTAGGTCAACCACTGCTCCGAGATGAACATATGACCAAACCCCACAAGAGTCGTTGGGAACCATCAGACACAACCTTTAGTTGGCATGGCCCGGGAGCGGTCAGCGGCCCCTCACCTTCCCTCAACCCGCCTCTGTACCATCCGGTTCCCTCAGCCAGAAGATCTTCTAGTGGTCTGGGTCAGCGCCACTATATAGCGAGGATGAACAATTTGAGGAGGGCCGCCAGCAGCTACTTGGGCAGCGAAGAAATGGGGCAATATCCCCTGCTTCTTGCAGTAGGCGGCAAAGTATAGATGTTGAGTAGGGCCATGGGAGGTCATGTGAGTGTGGGTCAGCTCTGCATACAAGACCGGTGATGAGACAGCATAGACGATGAAAAACAAATAATGAAGAGTAGTTGACCGCACATGGAGCCGGGTGAAGGCAAGGGCTTTCAACATCGCAGGAGAAAGGGCGTCAGCTTGCGCGTCATGCAGCGGTGCAGCCAAACAAGTGGGTCGTGTGGCCGGGAAGTCAACAGGACAGCAGCAGTGTGAGGTCGAGCAAAGCGCCACGCGGTAAAAGAACCCGCTTCGCAGGTCCAAGTAAAGTAAGCAGCACAGGGGCTCAGCGACACAGCGGGCGGCGAGTAGTCGCCTCATGCGGAGCGTTGGCGGTAAAATCCGATACTCGGCGGTGTGGCATTTCTTTGCTAATACACCGAGAAGCCGAAATGGGTATATGTAGAATCTGTAAGCAGAAAGTGAAGCATGGGCCGAGGGAGCTAACGTTGGTCACCACGGCCCTTGCGTCAACACATGAGCGTCACCATCCGGTCCTTGGAGAAACGTGGGCTCAGATTGGTGGTCCATCCTTCCGCCGCGAGCAACAGCATCAGCAGCAGCGCCCATTGGCCACGGCATGCCATTGCAGCCAGTCAGGCTCCACCACCTCTGCAAAAGGGAGCTGTTTCTCTTTGACATCATCTCCCCGGGTCTCAGATGCTCTGCTCCTTGCTACTCATGCGGCAGCATCCGTTTAGCGAGGCGATTGCAGAGACAACAGTATTCGTCCAGCCATCCTAAGGTGCAGCAGCTGACTGAGGCTCCTGTCCAAGTTGTTGTAACTGCATGCCTCCCTTTCCAAATGGGGGGTGGGGGTGGGTCTCTGCACCATTCAGAGAACAATGGCTTGTGCCAGCCGAGATGGAGAGTTCCAAGCCGAAATTTCTTTTCCAAAAAGGCAGAACCAGCACTTCATAAATATTATAACATAAGTGGCCAGCCCTTGACTTATCGGTTTGTTCCGAAGGTGCACGGCAGCGCGGACGTTCTGGACTGTTACTACGGTCAGGCCATACATGTCCTTTACGGCCCACAGGGTGAATGTGCTTCCGGCCCAGGCGACACACAACTAGGACAGGAGACGCCGCTTTCTCTCCACGTTGTCAAACAGCGCTCCTACGCCAATGTCCCCCCCCCGCCTCCTCCTCCTCCACCACCACTCAGCCGCCACATACTGCTCCATCATACCACATGTGTAGGGCAAAGCGGTGGTCACGCAGTTCTACACCTGCTTTCCTTCGGCGAACGAATCACACAGGGGATGAACTGCTCCCATCCATGCAGCAAGAAAACGATGTGTGGCGTTTCTCCGCGACAACTGCAAAACGAACCATGGACGGACAATTGGGAGGAACATGGTGTCCGCGCAGCACCGAGGAGGGATGTCCCATGCTCCTGCATGGCGCACGTGTTACAATCTGTTGAGTAAAAGTTTCCTGAGTCTTCCACCGAGTCTTCAACTTTTCTAAAATGGCCAGGGAAATTGTCATGCACTTTATCCATTCGTACAAAGCCAGAACACCTCCTCGAGTGTGCAGCGGCGAGAACGGCCTCCCCAACACACTCGGATATGCGATGTTTCCACCCGTTGAATTCCCGCCTTCACATGTTGGACCGACTGTATGAACAGAGAAAGGCCATTAATATTTTTTGATGATCCAGGCATCAGAAGTACTCCCCTGTGTAACTTTGATGTCAGCCAGTGGCAGCTCATGCATAACACCTCCGTTTGTTTGAGGCCATTCGAGGAGGTGACGTTAATTTGTCAGTCGCTCAGGACTACGGATGAATAACTCATTCCACTGCTTCATGTCTGGAACGATGCTGAAAAATCTGTCTGAGGAGGACTGGAGACGTGGGCGACTACATCTCGTGCCACATGATTCTCGGTGGGGACTGAAATGGAGAGGAGGAGGAGGAGGACATTGAGCAGAACATTGTCCTGGTGAAAAGATGGATTTCTACCCAGTGACAAGAGAGAGGAGCAGAGCAGCTGGAGTAGCTAGATGGAGATGAGGAAGAGCGAGGCAGGTGACCCGCAAGCACCATGCAGTACACAGTTGAGATGGAGGCAGGGAAACCTCCGAGTCACTTGTGCAGATGCCCGAGGCATGCAGATTTGCCTGGCTAAGTGGACAGTCGAATATGTCAGCATCCGGCAAGGGATGACTTCTTGGCTCTCCACCCTATGGACCCTCGCTACCGTCCAAAATTGGAGCCTTTTTCCCAGCTATTGAGGGATTACAAACTCAAATACTATAGGGAAATCCCCGTAGTTTATTTGGGCCCGCCCATTGCGGCATCGTCCCGGGCCTCTTACAGGTCTGGGCCGGGGGGTTCTTCACGTTCACGGGACTACTGGGCCCCGGCTGCCGGGGGAAGGTGGGGGGGGGGGGTTTGGGGGGCAGTACCAGCTCCATCGGCAACCAAAAATTTGGGGTCACTGGGTGAGCAGTTTCCTTCACCCGGCCCAGTGAGGAGGGCAACCGCCCGCCAAACAGCAGCAGCAGGACCGGAGCAAAACCCCGAACCAAAAAGGTGGGGCCTGCTTGGACAGCAACTGCCACCCCATTAAAAAGATCCCCTGGACTACTGGGGGAGCCAACCGGATGTGGGGGGGCAAAATTGCCCAGTTTGCAGTGGAAAAAGCTGTTTCCCGCCCGGGGCCCCCATGTGGCATCCCGAGCGGGTGTTCAGTGCGGGGGGGGGGGGGGGCCATCAGTTCCCGCTTGTCCACGGGAAATGGGGGAAAGACTGACCTTTGTCAAAAAGGAATCAGGGGGTGGATCGGCCAGGATTTCCCAACACCAATGCTTAGGCGTTTAGATAAAACAGCCTGTTTCCTTACCCAAAATGTGAGAAATGAGTCCCGGGTTTAAAATACCTGCCTCAGCCCACAAATTTTATGCCCCCACCCCCCTGATGCCAAAACTCTGCTGCCAGTTTCTCCCCTCTCCACCAACCTTTTTTACCCGGGGCTGGGGATTGCCACCCACCTCCACACCCGTCATTGTGCCACTGTCTGACCCCATGCTGCCCGCTGTTTGGAGCTGCCCTGAACCCCCACACTGTGTCCCTTGTCCCCCTCTGTGGCCTCTCCTGTTTTTGCCCGGGGGCCGAATGTGATTGGGGCCACTGCCTGACCTTTATGCTCGCTGTGGCTGCTGCCATTGACCTACCAAAATCTGTCATTAAAGGGCCCCTGTCTGACCCCATCTGCCTTTCTTGGCTGCTGCCGTGACCTCCCCACTGTGGGCATTGTCCCCCCTCTGTGGCCTAAATCCCCGTTTTTGCCCCTCCAAAAATGTGATTGTGGCCCCCTTTCAGACCCCCATGCTGCTGCTGTGGCTGTGCTGGGGGACATTTTACACTGTTTCCCCTTGTCCCAAATCTGTGGCCCACTCCTGGTTTTTTCCACCTCCATAAAAACATTGTGCCCCCTGTCTGACCCATGCTGGGTCGTGGCTGCTGCCGTGACCCCAACATGTTGGGCATTGTCCACTGCTGACCTTATGCTGCTGCCCCGTGGGTGCTGCCGGGGGAAATCAACCCGTGCATTGTCCCACCTGTGGCCATCTTCCCTGTTTTTTTTCCACCTCCAGAATTGATTGTGCCACGCCTGGAAACCCCATGCGGGGTGGGGTGTTTGGGTCGCCGGGGGACCTCCACACGTGTCACCCGTCCCACTTGTGGCCTACTCCCGTTTTTGCCCCCTCCAGAAAGTCATTGTGCCACTGTCTTCCTCTGCTGTTGGGTTGGGGGCCCGCGCCCTGACCAAAACACTATGTCATTTTTGCCCCTGCCCGACCTTCCCTGCGCTGCTGTGGCTGCTTTCCGTGAATCCAACTGTTCATTGTGCCACGCTGTGGCCTACTCCTGTTTTTGCCCCCCCAGAATGTTAAATTTTGCCCCTGTCCCCCTCATTTCTGTGCTGTGGGGTGCTGCCGTTAAACCCACCAAATGGTCATTGTGCCACTGTTGGGCCTTATGCGCTGCTGTTTGGGTGCTGCCGTGAACTAAAACCCCTCTGTCATTTTGCCCCTGTTGACCTCATGCTGCGCTGTGGTGGGTGCCGTGAACCCCCACACTGTGTCATTGTCCCCCTCTGTGACCCACTCCCGTTTTTGCCACCTCCAGAATGTTTTTTTTTGCCAAATGCCTGGGCCTCATGGGTGCTGGTGGCTGCTGCCGTGACCTCCTCACTGGGGTTTAAATTTTCCCACCGGGGGCCTACTCCTTTTTTTGGCCCCCCTCCAAAAGTCATTGTGCCACTGTCTGACCTCATGGGTGCTTTCTGTTGGGTTTTCTGGGGCCCTGACCACACAATTTTTGTTTATTGCCCCTCTGTGGGACTCCTTTTTTTTGCCACCCCCAGAATGTGATTGTGCCCAAATGCCTTACTCATGCCCGCTGCTGGGCTGCTGGGCCCTGGGCCTTCCCCACTGTTTCATTTTCCCACTCTGTTGGGGGCCCCTTCCTGTTTTTTTCCACCCCAGAAAGTCATTTTTTGCCACTGTCTTGGGCCCCATGCCCGCTGCCCGTGGGCTGCTTTCCGTGGGCCTACACACTGGTCCCTTGTGCCACTGTTCCCGACCTTTATGCTGCTGCGTGGCTGCTGCCGTGCCTCTACACTGTGTCCCTTTTCCCACTCTGTGGGGCCCACTCCTGTTTTTTTCCACCTCCCCGAATGTGGATTGTGCCAATGCCGACCCCCAAGCTGCTGCCTTTTGGCTTTCTGCCCCTGACCCCCACACGTGTCATTTTCCCACCCTGTGGCCTTCTCCTGTTTTTTTCCACCTCCAGAATGTTCATTGTTTCCCTATCTTTACCTTTATGCTGTGCTGTGGCTGCTGCCGTGCCTACACACTATGTTTAAATTTTTCCACTGTCTGACCTTTATGCTGTGCTTTGGGCCGGGCCCTGGGCCTCCCCACTGTGTCATTGTGCCCCCTCTGTGCCCCACCCTGTTTTTTCCACCTCCAGAAAAGTGATTGTGCCCCTGTCCCAAACCCCATGCTGCTGCTGTTGGGTGCTGCCGGGGACCTACACACTGTGTCCCTTGTGCCACTGTCTGACCTTTTTTGCTTTTGATGGTGTCTGCCGTGGAAAATTTTAAAAATCTGTCATTGTGCCATGCCTGACCTCATTTCCTTGGGTGTGTGGCTGCTGCTTGACCTCCACACTGGTTTTCCCTTTTCCCAAATCTGTGACCTACTCCTGTTTTTGCCACCTCCAGAAAGTATTGTGCCACTGCCCGACCTCATTGCTGCTGTGGTGCTGCTTGACCTCCCCCACTTTGTCATTGTCCCCCTCTGGGCCTATCCCGTTTTTGCCCCCTCCGAATGTCATTGTGCCACTGTCTGAAACCCCATTCTGCTGTGGCTGGGGCCCTGACCTAAACCCCTTTTGTCCTTTTCCCACTCTTTGGGCCCACTCCTGTTTTTTTCCACCTCCAGAATGTGTTTTTGGGCCCCGCCTGACCCCATGCTGCTGCTGTGGCCCGCTGCCCTGACCCCCACACTGTGTCTTTTTTCCCCTCTGTGGCCTCTTCCTGTTTTTGCCACCCCCAGAATGTCCCTTGTGCCCCGTTGGGCCTCATGCTGCTGCTGTGGCTGCTGCCGTGAAACCCACACACGTGTCATTGTTTCCCTGTCTGACCTTTATGGGTGCGGGTGTTTTAGCCTGCCGTGGGCCTCCCACAATGTTTCATTGTCCCACTCTGTTTCCCAAATCCCGTTTTTTTTCCACCTCCCGAATTTTGATTATTTCCACTGCCTGACCTCATTTCTGGGTGCTGTGGTGCTGCCGTGACCTCCAACTGGGGCATTGGCCCCCCTTGTGGCCCACTCCTGTTTTTGCCCCCTCCAGAATGTCATTGTGCCACTATTGACCTCATGTGATGCTGTGGCCCGCTGCCGGGTGAATACAAAACTGGTCATTTTGCCACTGGGCTGACCTCATTCTTTCAGCTGTGGGGGTGCTGCCGGGGATACAAACTGTGCTTTTTGCCCTGTCTGACCTCATGCTGCCCCTGTGGCTGTGCTGTACCCACAAACTCGTCATTGTGCCCCTGTCTGACCTCATGCTGGTTTCTTTGGCGATGCCGTGACCTACACTCTTGTCATTGTGCCACTGTCTGAAACCCCATGCTGCTGCAAATGGCTGCTGCCGTGACCTTTCAACTGTGTCATTGGCCAAATTCTGACCTTTGCTGCTTTCTGTGGGTGCTGCTGGGGGACCTACACACTCTGCCCCTTGTGCCATGTCTGGGCCTCATGCTGCTGCTGTGGCGGGTGCCGTGACCTACACCTCTGGGCATTTGCCACTGTCCAACCCAAGCCCGGGTGCTGCCGTGACCTCCACCCTTGGGGTCATTGTGCCACTCATGGCCTAAATTTTTGGGTTTTTTTTCCCCCCCAGAATGTCATTGTGCCCCGTCTTACCTCATTGCGAGTGGCTGACCGCCGTCAAACCTTTCCCCACTCCTTTTCAAATAATGTTGCCACCTTTGGGTCTCAGCTTGTTTTTTTTCCCGCTGGCGCTGCCATGACTTTATCAGGTACATTCCCCCTTCAGGTTTTTTTGGGTCTTGTTGCCCTTTAATTGCCCAGGGGAATTTTATGTAAAGCGTTTTTAAGAGCGGCGGCAAATCTTTTGCATTCCTTTCTAAAAACAACATTGTATAAGACCAAACAAGTCCCCCGCATATTTAAACATGGGACAACGTTCTCGCACCCTGCAGGGCTCTGTGCAAACCCCGGAAAAAAAGCTTTTTTTTTTAACGGATTCCCTCCCGAAGTTTAAATTCAGAACAAAGTTATTTTTTGCCGAGAAATTCGGCGAAGTGAACAAGACGAATTTCGGGAAATTTGCCCATCTCTAGTCTAGGTGTTAAAGAATCAGTCGGCAGGTCTCCTTTAAAACCCTGCACAGGGCCGTTTCTAGGTTAAATTGCATTCAAGGCGGTTAGAACCCCCCCCTCGACATTTACATGTTGCGTCACACTGCAACCCAAGATATCACCATTAACCAGTCCCTGACTGCCCCCTCTTTACTCTCATATTTTTTCTTTCCTTAATAAAGCAGGTTTGAATGTTTTATCACTTTTTCTCACTTAGTTATTCTAACATTTTTTTTTCACCTTTTTTCGTGATATTTACAGTTTAATTTTTATTTAACCCCTTCCTGACTAAGCTTTTTTTTTTTTGTGGCGCTCATTTTTCCTCCTCACCTTACGGGACAAGATGTACATTCTGATAATATTATTCATATTACCATAGAATATACCGGAAAACCGTAAAAAAATAATTCTAAGTGGGGTAAAATGTGAAAACAAACGTATTGCACCATGGTTGCAGTAGTTTTGTTTCTACAGCATTCAAGCTTCAGAAAAAATTATGGGCGACATGTATGAACGGGCTTTTCGCCTGTTTTTAGAAGTAAATCCCCCTGTCGGACGCAGGGATGCAGTGTTAGGCGCAGCGTTCGCCACTTTCAGCTGCACCCCGCATGAAGGGGCGAGCAATGGGCGCGGTGTGGGCACGGTGTGGGCGTTCCGGGGCGGGACGCGGCGCGCTCGAAAACCCCGAGGCATGTACGATGGCGGCTCGCCAAAGCACGGCGCAATGCAGCGCTCGGCAGCTCCAACAGACAGACCTAGTTTATTTTGGTCTAAATGCTCCGGCGGCGGTGAAGTGAAGCAAGAACGGAACATGCGAGGAAGCATACAGAAGATCGCAAGAGAAATCTCGGCGCTCCGCTCCGTGCAGCATGGAGTATGATTCCCAAAAAAAATCGCCTTTATAAAGGCGGAAAACATTGTCAGAAAAAGAGCTCAACCTCAAAAATAAAAAATCGAGAACGAAGCAATATCAGGAATTAGGATATTGGAAATTGCCGGAAATACAGTAATTCAAATTCTGAAAGCTATTCTCATTGGTCGGCATAAACCAGCCAATCAGAATAGGAGCGACAGGGACCCATTATAACCTATGGAGAAGTTTGAACCAATCAAAATCAAAGGCGGGACAGTTCAAAATACAGTAAAAATGCTGAAAAGAGCTGATTGGCTGAGCTAGCGGGGGCTTGGCTATCTTGGCCAATCAGAGCGTGAGCTACTTCTCCCATTGTAGTCTATGGAGAGATGGGCGCAATGCAATCTCGGCTCTCAGCGCCGTGCGGCATTGAGTATGAATAAAAAAAACATTTTTATTAGTTGTAAAATATCCTCTGAAAAAGAGCTCAAACATTCTATAAACATAAATCAATTCTATCCTGAACAACGCGTTTGTCGCCGAGACCGGCGCTACATCGGGAATTGCAATAGAGAGAATTGTCGGGAAATACAGGAATTCAAATTCTGTAAGCTATTCTCATTGGTCGGCATAAACCAACCAATCAGAATAGGAGCGACAAAGACCCATTATAAGCTATGGAGGATAACTGACCAATCAGAATAGGAGCAACAAAGACCCATTATAAGCTATGGAGGAGAATTGAAAAATCAGAATAGGAGTGACAAAGACCCATTATATCCTATGGAGAAGTTTTGACCAATCAAAATCAAAGGCGGGACAGTTCAAAATACAGTAAAAATACAGAAAAGAGCTGATTGGTTGAGCTAGCGGTGGCTTGCCTATCCCAGCCAATCAGAGCGCGAGCTACTTCTCCCATTGTAGTCTATGGAGAGATGGGCGCAATGCAATCTCGGCGCTCAGCGCCGTGCGGCATGGAGTATAATAAAAAAAATCATTTTTATTAAGTGTAAAACATTATCAGATAAAGCGCTGAAACCTTCTCTAAAAATAAATCAGTTAAATCCCGAACAACGTGTTTGTCGCCGAGACCGGCGCTACATAAGGAATTGCAATAGAGAGAATTGCCGGGAAATACAGTAATTCAAATTGTTTAAGCTCTTCTCATTGGTCGCCATAAACCAGCCAATCAGAATAGGAGCGACAGTGGCCCATTCTAACCTATGTAGGAGAATTGGCCAATAAGAATAGGAGCGACAGTGGCCCATTCTAACCTATGGAGAAACTTAACCAATCATATTCAAAGGCGGGACAGTTCAAAAGACAGTAAAAAGGCAGAAAAGAGCTGATTGGTTGAAGCGGCGGGGGCTCGTCCAGCTTAGCCAATCAGAGCGCGAGCTACCTTCTCATAGAGTTCTATGGGGAAAAAATGCAGAGCGAGCTCTGTTTGTGATTGGCTAAGTTAAAAGAGGCGCAGTTATTTGGACCAATGGGAGAGCGAGCGACGCTCCTATGGGTTTTCTAATGCAATCTGAAATAAAAATGTACATGGCCGCAATCAAATGATAAGACTACAGAAGTTGTCTCGATGTGTATATAAAATGAATAATAATATGGGGGTAACGAAAAAAAAAAATTAAACCAATAAAATCAGGTTTATTTCTTTATTTTCGTTACACCCATACTATTGATCCTTGGCTAACGAAAATAAAGAAATAAACCTGAATTTATTGATTTAATATTTTTTTTCGTTACCCCCATATTATTATTCATTTTATATATACATCGGGACAACTTCGGCAGGATTATCATTTGATTTCGGCCATGTACAGTTTTATTTCAGATTGCATTAGAAAACCCATAGGAGCATCGCTCGCTCTCCCATTGGTCCAAATAACTGCGCCACTTTTAACTTAGCCAATCACAAACAGAGCTCGCTCTGCATTTCTTTTCCCATAGAACTCTATGGGAAAGTAGCTCGCGCTCTGATTGGCTAAGCTGGACGAGCTTCAACCAATCAGCTCTTTTCTGCCTTTTTACTGTCTTTTGAACTGTCCCGCCTATGAATATGATTGGTAAATTTTTCTCCATAGGTTAGAATGGGCCACTGTGGCTCCTATTCTGATTGGTCAATTCTCCTCCATAGGTTAGAATGGGCCACTGTCGCTCCTATTCTGATTGGCTGGTTTATGCCGACCAATGAGAAGAGCTTAAACAATTTGAATTGCTGTATTTCCCGGCAAGTCTCTCTATTGCAATTCCCTATGTAGCGCCGGTCTCGGCGACAAACGCGTTGTTCGGGATTTAACTGATTTATTTTAGAGAAGGTTTCAGCGCTTTATCTGATAATGATTTACACTTAATAAAAATGAGATTTTTATTCATACTCCATGCCGCACGGCGCTGAGCGCCGAGATTGCATTGCGCCGATCTCTCCATAGACTACAATGGGAGAAGTAGCTCGCGCTCTGATTGGCTGGGATAGGCAAGCCACCGCTAGCTCAGCCAATCAGCTCTTTTCTGTATTTTTACTGTCTTTTGAACTGTCCCGCCTTTGATTTTGATTGGTCAAAACTTCTCCATAGCTTATAATGGGTCTTTGTCGCTCCTATTCTGATTGGTCAATACTTCTCCATAAGATATAATGGGTCTTTGTTGCTCCTATTCTGATTGGTTGGTTTATGGCGACCAATTAGAATAGCTTACAGAATTTGAATTACTGTATTTCCCGGCAATTCTCTCTATTGAAATTCACGATGTAGCGCCGGGTTCGGCGACAAACGCGTTGTTCGGGATTTAATTGATTTATGTTTATAGAATGTTTGAGCTCTTTTTCAGAGAATATTTTACATTGAATAAAAATTTTTTTTTTATTCATACTCCATGCCGCACGGCGCTTAGAGCCGAGATTGCATTGCGCCCATCTCTCCATAGACTACAATGGGAAAAAGTAGCTCGCGCTCTGATTGGCTGCGATAGCCAAGCCACCGCTAGCTCAACCAATCAGCTCTTTTCAGCATTTTTACTGTATTTTGAACTGTCCCGCCTTTGATTTTGATTGGTTCTAACTTCTCCATAGGCTATAATGGGTCCCTGTCGCTCCTATTCTGATTGGCCGAGATAGCCAAGCCCCCACTAGCTCAGCCAATCAGCTCTTTTCTGCATTTTTACTGTATTTTGAACTGTCCCGCCTTTGATTCTGATTGGTCAATAGTTCTCCATAGGTTTTAATGGTTCACTGTCGCTCCTATTCTGAGAATAGCTTTCAGAATTTGAATTACTGTATTTCCCGGCAATTTCCAATATCCGAATTCTTGATGTAGCGCCGTTCTAGATTTTTGGAAAGTGATTTTTTTAATGTATTTTTTATTTTTGAGGTTTGAGCTCTTTTTCTGAGAATGTTTTCCGCCTTTATAAAGGCGATTTTTTTATTCATACTCCGCACGGACATCTTTAATGATTTCTCGCTGTTCTCCAGCCTATCTCGCATCGGAATACATGTGAGGCGCAGTCCCGCACAGCGCCCATGTCCCCGGCACTGCGCCCATGTCCCTGCACTGTGCCCCACACACTGGCGAGGCGCAGGGAACTTTTCCCCGCATGTATGAGCGCACCTCCTCAACGGAATCAGCGCACTGCGCCCCAACCACGGCGAGCGCAGCGGACTTACATAGAGTATGAGCGCGCCCCAGTGCCGACATAAATCAGGTGCAGATTTCGCAGAAAACCGGCGGAAAGGTGCGCCCCGACGTGGCGAGATTCATACATGTCGCCCTATGTGTTATCTGTATCCTACAGGTTGATACACATCCATCAATATCAAACATGGACAGTTTCTGTTATGTTTTGGTACCATAAAAAAATTCTATACTTGAAACTTACGTGGCGGCGCCATTTTCTGTGTCCAATAACTTTTTTGTACTATCATCTCCAGATTTGAGTGAGGGAGCATTTTTTGCGGGCTGAAGTGTACTTTTTATTTCTACCAGTTTGGAATGTTTGTGACTTTTTTCCAATTTTTCTAATTTTTAGGGGACGTGAAATGACCCAAAAAACTTAATTTTGGATTTTTTTTTTCTTATATGGTGTTCAGCGTACGGAATAATTATGTTATATTTTAATAGATTGTACTTTTTCAGACACTGTGATACCAAATGTGTAACTTTTTTATTTTTTTATTTGTAAAATAGAAAAAGAGGGGTGATTTGAACTTTTAATTTTTTTTTACACTTTAAACCATTTTTTTTTACTTTCACTTTGAGTCTCCATAGTGTACTACACCACTATGAGGAGTGATCATTTTTACAGCCTAATGCATTTTATAGACCAGCGGTGGCAAACCTATGGCACCCGTGCCAGAGGTGGCACTCAGGGCCATTTCTGCTGGCAGGCATGCCAGGCTGCATTGAGAGGGCTTGGCGTCCGGGTCACAGTGTCGGACTTGGGGCCGTCGGCAGGCTCCAGGTCTAACACAGCTGGGGCCCGCCGCGGGCCGGCAGCGCTGAGGGTCCGCGCGGCATCATAGGCTGTGTGACCGAGGAACTGCCGGAGGAGCGGGCCAGCGCTGGGATGGACAGAAGAGGAGCGCACTGGAAAGAGGTAACGTGAGTATTAATGTTGTTATTTTTATTTGTGAAATCTGTATACTGGCTATGGGGAGAGCTATCTATATTCTGGCTGGTGGGGAGAGCTGTCTATATACTGGCTATGGAAAGAACTATCTATATACTGGCTGTGGGGAGAGCTATCTATATACTGGCTGTGGGGAGAGCTATCTATATACTGCTATGGGGGGAGCTATCTATATACTGGATATGGGGGGAGCTATCTATATACTGGATATGGGGAGAGCTATCTATATACTGGCTATGGGGAGAGCTATCTATATACTGGCTATGGGAAGAGCTATCTATATACTGGCTCTGGGGAGAGCTATCTATATACTGGCTCTGGGGGAGCTATCTATATACTAGCTGTGGGGAGAGATCTATCTGTATACTGCCTGTGGAGAGCTATCTGTCTGTATACTGCCTGTGGGGAGTTATCTATCTACTGCCTGTGGGGACCTATATCTATATACCTATCTGCCTGAGGGGACCTATATCTATATACCTGCCTGCTTGAGGAGACATATATTTACCTACCTGACTAAGGGGACATAGATCTATATACCTGCCTAATTGAGGGGACCTATACACCTACCTAACTTAGGGGACTTATATTACTATAAGTAAGGAGTTGCTGGAAAAGTGAGGATTCTAAGATATTTGTGTCTAAATCTGCAGGGATGAGTGTTGGTCGGGAGAAGTCAGCATGAAGGTGTGAACCGCATGGAGAAGAAAAGGGAAAGTGAACTCATTGGAGAAACGTCACCTGTGAGTCACTAAATGTGTCTGAACTGTAATCTCTTATATGTGTGCAAAGTATAATGGTTTATATTCAGTAAGGGTGTGGTGGTGATACATGGCGGTATTATTCAGTCACTATGTGGTGGTGATATGTGGTGTTGTGGTTTTATTCAGTCACTGTGGTGGTGATATGCGGTCGTGGTGTTGTTGTATTATTCAATTAACTGTCTGCTGAGCACCTGTGAACACTGCTATCTACCCCTATATGGTCACTGTATGGTAGATATATGGCAGAGTGATGGGCTAAGCGGCCATTATATCCCTCGTGTTAATTGTTGTGCGGCCCCGCTTCCCGATGCCACCTCCCTGTTTCGTGCCAGCGTCATCGGCACTTTGTGGTAACTAAGGTTTTTTCGACCGCAGTTTGGGCACTCAGTCTCAAAAAGGTTCGCCATCACTGGTATAGACAATGCATTAGGATGTACCAATATGGCGGTTTCCCCACTTCCTGTTTGGAGCCGGAAATGGAGAAATCGAAAACATGGCAGCAATAGAAGCCTTCACAAGGCTTCCAGCTGACATGTTCACTGATCGGGATACAGCAATCTCGCCGCTGATATCCCGATTGGAGTGAGAAATGGTGGGCTACACTGTTTCTCATTGGTTTATATGCCGCGGTATCTAAGGGGTTAAACAGAGCGGGATGGCGGTGATGTCCCTCTGTGCTGTAACCGATGGGTGTTAGCTGCAAGTAACAGCTAACAACCGGGGGCTACACAGCCCCTTACCAGCATCAGGACGTATCTATACGTCATATATCGGTATGGTGTTAATTATTACAATATTTTTTGGGTAAAATGGTAATAAATAGTCACTTTTTGATTTATTTTTTAAGCATCAAAAGTGGTTTATAATTATGTAATTTTTCTGTTATGGACATTCATATATAAAAGCCCTCCAAAGGTAGATATAAAATGATGGGGAAGGCAAGGATAGAAATGAACCGCCCCTGCCTTTTCCCTGAAAAGCAGCTGCACAGTTTGTCTACAGCTGCTAAATCTGCACAGTCATTTTAAAACATCCATGCAGAGTAAGATGTTGACCACCAGCCCATATTTCGGAGCTGCGCCCCCATCCTCTTGAGGTTTTTCTACCCCACCCGCCGTAAAAATGGCCCTGATCCTCCATGTGCAGAGAAAATTGGAGGTGTGCACTAAGACTGAGGAGGAAGATGTACAAAACACAGATACTGCATATTTCATGCAGTTTTTGGTGTAAAACGTACATAATGTCTGCACTGGAGTCCAAGTGAATTCCATACAAAATCTATGTTCTATCTTACCCCAGAGGTTGATTCACTGCTTATACTGTTTAATAGTTTTCAGGGATGTAGCTGAAGGCTCATGTGCCTTGTTGCAAAACATAAGCTTGGGCTTCACTTCCCCCAGACAATGGCTTTTAACGGCTGTTGACCACTACTTTTTAAAAACAGGTTTCTTAATTGTTGTGATGGATCCCTGCAGTTTAGCGTGTTGTGGTATAATTTTCTTACTTTAAGGTGGTGCCAGACAGCAGAAAAAAATAAAAAAAAGTTATACTTACCTCCTGGTTCTCTGCCACTGCTGCTCAGAAGCTTCCTGGGATCCGCTCCTCTTCACTCGTTATTGCCGATCCAGAGTTCCATTCACTTGTAAAGGAGTGCAAACCTCTCCTGTGTGTCAGAACGAGAACCTGGAAGTGAAGACAAGTGGATCCTGGGGAGCTCTGGAGCGGCAAAGACGAAGTTGAGAAGTGCTTGGTTTACACAATGATTTAGCCTTGTTTCATAAATATGGGGTAGTATAGATAAAAGTGTATAAACATGCCACCCAAAGAGAACATCTACATACAGGGAAGTGTCTGTGAGTGCCCCACTGCACAGGCACAGTGTCAGAAATATGTGTGCTGTAAGCGAGGGGTTAGCAATTAGGGATCTTAATGGCCCTGTCTGAGAAGATGTGCTCTAAGGGCGCACTTAAAATTATTAGTGTAAATAATTAGCCTAATTGTATGGGGTAGTACATTCTAGAGAACTGGTGCAGCACATGCCAAGTCTTGGAGTCAAACATGAGAGGTTCGGATGATTGAGGCATGTAGTCTAATATCATCAGCAGAGCAGAGCGACTGGGTAGTGTGATAGACAGAGATGAGGGAGGAGATGTAGAGAGGTACAGCGCAGTGGAGAGCTTTATGGGTGAGAGTGATTAGTTTATGTTGTATTCTGTACTGAACGGGCAACCAGTGCAGTGACTGACACAGGGTAGAGGCATCAGTATAGTACCTAGAAAGAAAGATCAGCCTGGCTGCTGCATTTAGGAGTTACAGTAGTCACGCCGAGAAAGAATAAGGGCGACAATAAGAGTTTTTGTTGTTTCTACAAGGACGGATTCTGGAGATTTTCTTGATATTGGGAGTAAAGGACAGATCAGAGTTTAGTATAACCTCAAGACAGAAGGCCTGCTGCCTAGGAGTTATGGTAGTGCCACACGCTGAGACAGAAATAGCAGGGTGGGGTTGGTTAGTAGATGGCGAAATGACAAGTAGTTCAGTTTTAGTGAGGCTTAGTTTGAGATATACAGAAGAGAGGACATAATTTCAGAGACAGCAGATAGACAGTCACTGGTGTTTTGTAGCAGGGCAGGGATGATGTCACGGGAAGAGGTGTATAATTGAAAGTCATCAGCATAGAGAATGTACTGAAATCCAAAGCTGCCAATAGTTTGTCAAATGGGAACTGTTCAATGTAGCTGTCCAGTTGTAGAAAATTTCCAACACTCAGCCATCACTAATAAAACATAGAAATCCATACCAATAGCCATATATCTGCTACATTTATATTGCCTGACCACAATCTACCCTTACAGGCTCCAGAAATCTGATCCTGATTTAAAAAGTCGTTCAAAGGGATTGTTCACACTGCGTTTTCACTCCGTGTTAACTACACTTTTTAGATCCGTCTCTGGGACCGACAGGACGGACCCAGAGACAGATATAACAATTAGCAGTGAGATTATCACTGCGGGCTATGAGGAAGATTCAGCGGCATTCACATGAGAGATCGCCGCTGCGTTTTTCCCTCCTGCCTGTCGGCTTTGTCTTTGAAAGAATTGACAAGCAATTCATTCAAAGACGGAGCCGGGGAACATGCAGCGGTGATCTCTCGTGTGAACGCCGCTGCATGTTTCTCATTGCCCACAGTGATAAACTCACTGCTAATTGTTAGATCCGTCTCTGGGTCTGTTCTGTTGGTCCCCGAGACGGATCTAAAAAGCGGATGTAACACGGAGTTAAAACTCTGTGTGAACAAGCCCTAACACTACTCATTATGCGTCTTTTCATGATGGAGTGGGTAATGTATCAATGATTACTCTGTAAGTCAGCATCTATATGGTAAGAATGAATTCAGCCATTCTGGTATGGGGAGGACCTGGTCAAATCTGTTACTAAAACCCATTCTGGATTTTTTCTTTTTTGCTTCTGTATTGTCATCACATTACTTTCATCTCATCCTGCTCTCTCTGAAGTGATGACAAAGCTTTTATCTGCGTTCATTTACTGTGTTTATGAATTTCCTCTCTCTCATATTTGATATGTCTTTGAAACCTTAATATACAATAGCAAAATACATCCATGTTACAGTTTTGAGTTTAAACTGCCAGTTTATATTAACATTCGATTTAAAGGGGTTGTCTCACTACGAAGATTATAGTTGAAAATGTGGGGACCAAAAATCTAAGGATGTATGTCCTTGGTTACTATTGGCAAAGTGCTACGGTTTTAGAGAACGGGCTGGTTTACATGTGCTTAGCAATGGTGTTTGTTTACTGGTCAGGGAAGCATTCTGTCTTGCCCAGGTCGTGCACATGCAAAGGAAAGGCAGTTAAGAGGAGGGGCAGGGATGTGTGTATTGGCAGGCAAGGAGGAGAAGCAGTGAAGAGGATACAATACACACAACCCCCCCTGCATGTCCTCTCACTGCTTCTCCTCCTTGCCTGTCAATACACATATCCCTGCCCCTCCCCTTAACTGCCTTTCCTTTGCATGTGCACGACCTGGGCAGGATAGAATGGTTCCCTGACCAGTAAACAAACACCGTTGTTAAGCACAAGTAATCAAGCCCATTCTCTAAAACCGTAGCACTTTGCCAATAGTAACCAAGGACGTACATCTTTAGATTTTTGCTCCCCACATTCTCAACTATGATCTTCATAGTGAGACAACCCTTTTAAGTACATGATCCAATTATTTTAGTACTTGATCTCTGTAACATGATTTGTATTTTTAAAAATATCCAATTTTGGGACCTTTTTTTCTGTACAATGGTTTCTCAACATGCAGGTCGATTATTGTATGGATAAATTGGACTGATTCGGAAACATATGGAGGCCTTGGGATACCTGTTTCATATCTCACCATATGTAAGCCTTGATAATAGGAGCTCACAGTAAAGTTGTTGGTCACGTACCGAGTGGTCGCCATATATTTGTCTCTTCCCCCCATGATTTGTGTCTGTGTCTCTATATGTTGTTAAGGTTATTCCTTTTTTTTTTCCTTTATCTTTTCATTCTTATTTTCACAAGGAGACGTACAGGGTCTCCAGGGATACATCAAGACATACTCTGGTTATACTTTCTCTGTAATAATTGAAGATATCTGCTGCAAATTGTGCCTTATTGGGACACTCAGGGCGACATGTATTATTTTTGGTGCCCAGGCGCCATTTTTTTTTTGCGTGCATTTGTAGCATAGAATGCGCCTGAATCTATTAACCTGTTCTACTGCGGGTCATAAATTTAGCACTTTAAAAGCAACACTTCTGGCTCAGGTAAACCACTCTTAAAGTGGTCTACCTGTTCCAGCAGTAATGCTCCTGCATTTGCCGTACTTAAGCTATAAATGTGTAGCTTCGTACGGTTGTAGTGCGACACACCTCCAGCATGCCCCTCGGTCTCAGGCGCATTACAAAGTAACGTGGGCGAATGGAGCCCCATTCATACATGTCGCCCTCAGTTCCTATTTATGTATTTAGCACTTGGCAACATTTGAGGCCACTAGCATATTGCATAATCTTCATGTATGTGCATTTTTGAATACTTGTTCCTTTTTCTGTGATATTCTTGTTAATTAAAAACACAGTTGATCAAAAAAAAGTGATATATGCTGAAACCATAACCCTATGGAAAACTTGTAATTGGTTCCAAAGCCCAAAAAGGCATCAACCAGAATGCAAAATGAAAATTAAAGAAAATAAAGCACATACCTAATACAGAGAAAGCAGAACCTTACATATAATAGTCAGAAAGAGCTGCTGGAAGCCGGAAAACACTTTGGGCGGCATGGATGAAATTTGGCGTGAAAATGGCAAATTTCATGCGCATTATACTGGCATAGAATGCGCCTGATTTATGAACCCACTCTATAGCGGGTCATAGATCAGGCACATTCTAGTGCTTGTTATAACATTTCTGGCTCAGGTAAACCACGTTGAAAGTGATATACCTGTTCCAGAATTAATGTGCCTAGAAATGTTGTAGTGAAGCTATAAATCTATAGTTTCATACGGTTCTAGTGCGCCCCGCCTCCTGCACGCCCCCGAAATAGGGCACATTACAAAGTGCCATGGGCGCTATGCAATGTGTCTGATAATGGCATGTGGGACATTTAAACATGTAGAGAACGGGGCTGTGCCTGATATCGGGCTGAAAAGATGCCAGATATCTGGCGCAGTCCCATTCATACATGTTGCCCTTACTGTTTTAAGGATAGGAGCTTCTTGTGTAATGTTCTTTATACACACTGAAAAAAGAAAATGGGGCCTTCACCCGGTGCCCAAAGGAGCCGCCCATCCTGGCACATGTAAAGAGCGGTACAGAACATGTAGTACTGCACTGTACGAAAGAGAGCCACTACTAGACCGCCAATCACTGCATGCACTTCATTAATACAGATGTTTTACATGTAAAATGCTTATGATAATTAATTGAATCTTACAGTCAATCACAAATACCGCAAATCAGCAGGGTCAGTGACATTGTATATTAAGTGTAGTTTTAGGATACACATTTTCAGGAAAAACCATTGTATAGTGAAAATATGGTATCCTGGGGCCACTTTAACTTGAAGAACTACCATAAGGTAGTGAAGATTTTGTGCACAGAGAGTATACAACAACACCAATGCGCCTGAGTTCTGGGGGGCGTGCGGGAGGCGGGGCGCACTAGAACCGTACAAAGCTAGAGATTTTAGCTTCGTTACAGCAATTCCAGGCGCATTACTGCTGGAACAGGTAGAGCAGGGGTCCTCAACTCCAGTCCTCAAGGCCCACAGGTCATGTTTTCTGGCTTTCCTTAGCATTGCACAGGTGATTTCATTATGGTCAGTGCATTCTGTGGGAGATCCTGGAAACATGACCTGTTGGTCATGGACTGTAGTTGGGGAGCCCTGAGGTAGAGCACTTTAAAAGTGGTTTACCTGAGACAGAATTGTCATTTCTGCACTAGACTGGGTTCATAGATTCAGGCACATTCTACACTATTATTATGCACATAAAAATTGGAGTCTAAGCGCCAAAAATCATACATGTCGCTCTTACAGTCTATGCCTTATTCAGTTAGGAATTGAATAAAAGTCTTTTACTGTAATGGCAGGTGACTCAGAAATTAGGTTGAAATTTGTCTACCCCATTTTCCTGAGGTAAGAGAGTTGTAACAAAAGTGCTACAAACAACATTAAGGGTGACATGTATGAACGGGGCTGTGCAGCCCCATTCACTATATTTGTATCCTGGGTGCACTCCAGTATCAGCAGCATTACAGAGCGCCCACAGCACTTTGTAATGTGCCTGAGATCGGGGGCGTGCTGGAGGCGTGTTGCACTACAACCGTACGAAGCTACATATCTATAGCTTTAGTACGGCAAATCCAGGCACGTTACTGCTGGAACAGGTAGAGCACTTTAAAAGTGGTTTACCTGAGCCAGAATTGTCGCTTAGTAGCAGAAAGCGCTAAATCTATGACCCACAGTAGAACAGGTTCATAGATTCAAGCACATTCTACTCTACGAATGCATGCATGCAAAAAAATCATACCTGTCGCCCTAAAGGTGTATTTCAGTGCTCAGAAAAAAAGGTTGAAAGCAGTCTGCAAGTTAATTACACACAGAGCAACAGTGTAAGACTTCGTTTACACAGGACTGGTTTACAGTTGGATTTTTAAGCGGATTCAGTATTTATCCAAAATAAACGGTAGTTTCAGCTCATAGACCCTTTGAAGCACACGGATCATTTATAATCCACAAACATGCGACTGTTAATCATCCCCAAAGACCTTAATAGAAAATCTGAGCTGTAGTCTAAACAGATTGGATTTTCTGAGGTTGGATTTCAAAACTGATGGCTGTGAAAAAAACTTAGAACATGTTCATAAAATAGCGGATTATGGTACTGTTCATTTAAGTGGGGTGCCCAAAAAAGACCATGTCAAAAATGAAAAAGGGGGACAAGGAGACTACAGTTCCCATCATGCATTGCTGACATCCATTCCAGACTGTTTTCCTGCCCTTTGTTTCCCTGGGTTGTGAAGAGAAAGTTTCTTCCCTCTTGTGCATCTTGCATTGTTCTCACCCACTGCTTAGCCTTACATGTTAGTTTGTAGTTCTACTCCCTACCATCCCCCACTTTATTATTATTATTATTATTATTATTATTATTATTATTATTATTATTATTATTTTAGAGCACCCTTGATTCCAGGGCGCTGTACATTTGAGGCAGGCACATAAATAACATTGGTCAAACAATTACAAAGTGACAATAAGTAACTAACAACTGGTACAGAGGGAGAGAGGACCCTGCCCGTGAGGGCTTACAATCTACAAGGAAGGTGGGAAGAGACAGAAGGTGTGGGGAAGACATGCTTGTAGGATGGAGCAGTGCAACTGTTAATGTTGGTCATAGGCAGTCCTGAAGAAATGGGTTTTCAGGTTGCTTTTGAAGCTGGTGAAAGTGGAGGAGAGTCTGAGGTGTTGAGCCAGTGAGTTCCAGAGTGTGGGGAAAGCACGAGAGAAGTCTTGGAGACGGTTATGTGAGGAGCTGATAAGAGGAGAGCAGAGAAGAAGGTCCTGTGAGGAGCAGAGGTTGCGTGAGGGGAGGTATTTAGAGATTAAGGCAGATACGTATGGAGGGGAGAGGTTACGGAGAGTCTTGTAGGTCAAGGTTGCTAGCTTGAACTGGATTCACTGGGCAATGGGTAGCCAGTGAAGGGATTGGCAGAGGGGAGAGGCAGGAGAGTAGCGAGGAGAGAGGTGAATCAAACGGGCAGCAGAGTTAAGGATGGTTTGGAGGGGAGTGAGAGTGCTAGAAGGGAGGCCACAGAGAAGTAGTCTAGGCGTGAGATGACAAGGGCATGGACATGCATTTTTGTGCTTTCGAAGTTAAGGAATGAGCGGATGCGAGAGATATTTTTCAGGTGGAGTCGGCAGGCAGAGGTGAGGGTTTGGATGTGCGGTTTGAAGGACAGATTGGAGTCGAAGGTTATCCCAAGGTAGCGGACCTGTGGTGTTGGTGAGAGAGTGTAGCCATTGACAGTGATAGAGAGATCAGGTGTATGGATAGAGTGGGACGGTGGGAAGATAATAAATTCAGTTTTCTCCACATTTAGTTTTAGGAGACGGGAGGAGAAGAAGGAGGATATGGATGAAAGACAGTCAGGGATCCGGGAGAGTAGAGAGGTGACACCTGGGCCAGAGATGTAGAGTTGGGTGTCATCAGCATACAGGTGGTATTGAAAGCCGAGTGATGCTATGAGCTGACCAAGACCAAGAGTATAGATAGAGAAGAGTAAGGGACCCAGGACTGACCCTTGGGGGACACCAACAGACAGCGGGTGAGAGGAGGAGGTGGTGCGAGAGTGTGAGATGCTGAATGTTCTATCGGTGAGGTACAAGGAGATCCAGGAAAGGGCCGAGTCTGTGATACCGAGAGGATGCATAGGAGAAGTGAATGGTGGACAGTGTCAAAGGTAGAGAACAGGTCTAGGAGGAGAAGCACAGAGTATTGGCGTGAGGCTTTGGCAGTTACTAGGTCATTGGTTACTGTGGTTAGGGTGGTTTCTGTAGAGTGGTGGGGTCGGAAGCCAGATTGCAGTGGGTCAAGGAGAGAGTTGGTGGAGAGATGGAATGACAGTTGAAGATGGACGTGTTGCTCAAGGAGCTTAGAGGCGAATGGAAGCAGTGAGATGGGGCGATATTTGGACAGTGAGGAGGGGTCGAGAGATGGTTTCTTAAGGATGGGGTGATGATAGCGTGTTTAAAGGAGGAAGAGTAGATGCCAGAGGTTAATGATAGATTGAAGAGATAGGTGAGGGCTGGGAAGATAACAGCACTAAGTTCAGGGATGAGGTGGGATGGCAGTGGGTCAAGACTACAGGTGGTGAGGTTCGATTTGGACAGTAGAGAGGAGAGCTTGTCACGAGTGACAGTAGAGAAGCGAGTTAGAGGGGAATAGTCATGAGCAGGTGTAGAGGTGGGTTGTGGGGACACTGCAGGAATAGAGGTAGGCTGAGGGGACTGAGGGGTGAAGCTTTGTCTGATGAGATTTATTTTATTTTGGAAGTGAGTTGCAAAATTATCTGCTTAGAGGAGAGATGGTAGAGGAGGTGCAGGTGGACGCAGGAGAGAGTTGAAGGTATTAAAAAGTTGTCTGGGGTTGTGGGACAGGGAGGATATGAGGGTGGTGAAGTAGTCCTGTTTGGATGAGGTGAGTGCAGATTTAAATGTGTGTAGTGATTGTTTGTATGAGGCGAGGTCCTCAGTGTACCGGGTTTTCTTCCAGTGGCGCTCAGCAATTCTGGAAGCTCACCTCAGCTGTTTGGTGGAGTCTGTGTGCCAGGGTTGTCTGTGGATTTTGTGGGTTCTGTTGTGGGTGAGAGGGGGGACCGCATCAGGAGTGGAGGTGATTGTGTGGTTGTAGAATGTGGTGGCTGCGTCTGGATCAGCAAATGAGGATATAGTAGAGAGAGGTGCAAGAGACCCCACTGCTTCATATATACACAGCTCACCTGCCTAGTGCTGAAAATTAGCATGTATGACTGAGCTACAGGTCGTATCCCTTGGTAGCCCTTGGTTGCTTCTTGTTGCAAGCTACAAACATCTGATTATGAGGCAGCTTTTCTTTGTATCCCATACTTTTAGTAAGAATCAAGTTTTGTATACCGGAACTAAAAAACATGAAGAAAACTTTTAAACGCTAACCTTGGCCATGTAAATTTATGATGTAATAGTGATGTCATAGATATCCATCTACCATTAAAGACGGTGAAGAATGCTTTGCTCTTCTTTACCTGGCAACATTAGGAGTTTTTCACAAGAATGTCAACACATCGACTTTCCACTCTCCGGCAGATGCGAGAAGCTTTTTACATCAACTATTTGGAGAGACTTCAGCTTCTTGAAAGGCTTTAGCACATTTATCTGCATCCTCCTTACCGAGGGGTGAGATAAGGGGAAGCAATGAAAGAAAATGGCCTTCAGAGGGCATGAAGCCTAAAGAACAATGCAATTGAAGTTGAAACCAATTGAAACCAATTGAACTTAAGGCAGATGAGGACTGGTGTTCCTGAGATCCAGATCTTCCAGTGGAGTCAGTTAAGTCTGACCTTTCTAGATGAGAAGAGACATTATTGAGTATTATGTAATGATTTGTTACCCTATGCTGTAAGTCCATTCTCCTAAGTACACTTTGTCCATGCAAGGGGATTTATCATATGCAGAAATGAGTAGAACTCTACTTGGGTAAAACTGTATTTATGACAGGATGGTTGGGGGAGTGTGAGAAATTCTTTTCCAAAAATTCCTAGGTTCTTTTTGATCATTTTTTAGTACTAGTAGTGTGCTGCTGATATTGGATTGTGTTTCTAAGTTACTGCCACACCAGTGTGCACCTATGCCCATTTTTTTTTTCAAAAAAACTTTATGGATGTGCAGACCAAACACTGTTTTTCTATTACATAATAATAGGCAAGCTTTTTAAATTCTTCTTCGATGGAAAAAAGTGAAGTATATTCGTACAGTTTCCTGATGGGGTATGAGAATAGTTACCCTATCAGAGCATAAGTACTGTTTTTGGTTTATATTCAAGGGACATCGGAGATGTCCTGTTTACAGTTTTCAAGAGTTTCATGTTTTATCTCAAGCGAGCAGGGATCCATACCTCAACATTGGGCTTATTGATTGTCACACACTCCATTCATACATATAGTTACTTGGAACATAAAGGGTCTTGGCTCTCTTATCAAGCGCCTCATGGAGTTGCGCCATCTTTCGCAGTTAAAAGCAGATGTGACACTCCTCAAAGAGACACGCCTTGTAGGGAGGATTTTTATAGAAGAAACGTTTGTGGGTAGGTACGGTAACTGGCTCTCCAGCTGTCAATGGGAAGGCAGTGTTTTAATTCTGCAACATGGCCAGCTGTCATGCCATATCCTTAGGCAGTGGAGAGATGATGAGGGGAGATGGGTTCAAATACAATTGCAGTTGATTAATGAGGAGATATCCATATACAATGTGTATGTACCTAATACAGAAGGTTAGACATTTTTTCAGTCCTTGGAAGCTCATACTCAACAAGATGTTTCAGTATATAAATTAGTGAGAGGAGACCTTAATACCATCATGTCTGTTGAGAAAGATAGAAATAGGTGTAGAGATCAGATTGGGAATTTGCCACTTAGCGAAAAGTTTCTCCCTTGGTTGATTAATAAAGATATGCCCCTGAAAGGCAACCCAGAATTTCCACAAGGGATGGATAACAAACATTTTAAAACATAGGAGCAGAAGGGCACTTTAAAAGTACCCCATCTGTATGATTCCCATATTTTTTTTCCTTTCGCAAAGTAATGACTATCTATGATCTCCCAGTGTCGCAATTTTTAGCTTACAAACAGCTCATACAGCTTTATGCAACCGAGGGTGGTGAATTTGGAAAATAAATTCTCATCTAATCTTTAGGATTCTAAGATAGAGAGGCCAGTTGAAAAGAAATCTCTCTCATCCCTGTACTTCAAAATAAAAGAACCTAATATTAAGAATATGGGTTCAAAACAGTTTTGTGACCGGGAAGCAGACTTCCAGATACAGGACTTAACCTATGTGATACTTCAGGGCTGGAGAAAGATCAACAAGGTAATTGTATGTGAAAAGTTTACATTTATTCACTGCACATGGTACAGTTTTAATATTCTCCCCCATTCCCTGGCTCCAGATCGTAAAACCGTTTGCCCCAAATGTTCTCTACAGAAGTCAAATATGATTCATGGGATGTGATTTTGAAATGCCTCAAAGACGTTCTGGAATTATTAACCTGATTAAATATAAGTGGGACATTAAGTTACCGCAAACATCCACTGCACTTCTATTTCAAGATTTACCTTCATTGAAGAAATATTCCCAACTTTTCCGTATAACCCTACTACCAGCCAAACACTGTCTGTTAGCAAAATGGTTGGAACCAAGTCCTAATGAGGTCATTGACCAGGTTAAATTGTATCTAAGCATGGACAGGCTGGAGGTAGGGCTTTGCAAAGAGACACACACAAAGGGTTTCTATAAAAAATGGAAACCTTTCATTTATAATTTTCTCATTGATATGTATATCATGCAACTGAGGGTTCCATTCTGCACTACAAGGCAGTATTTGGAGGCTCAAGGTGAATTTTAGGTCGTTATTTGAGAAGTGACACAGCTACGCTTTGAATATTAAACCATATCATTACTGGGAGTTACATCTGACCATTTGGTGGCAATCCAATATAGTAGTTAGTATGCTGGTGGTGTTGTGATGTATTAAATCATGGAGGGAGACCGTTTTCGCTAATTTTCTAATCTTCTTATTTTCTGTTTATTTTCTAATTTTTATTTTTAATATTTGAGAATACTAGTAATACGTTTTCTAGTTTTGTCATAGCTCTTTGAAATTCAACTTTCTAACTGTAAGCATTATGGTGAAAGGTTTTTGAAGTTTGAAGAGTGCAGAAAAGGAGCAATTGGTTATAAAATTCTCTTTATCTTATGGACCTTGCTGATGACTCTCTTGATTGTCAGCCAAGCTTGATTAATATTCAGAGTAGGTGAAGAGGGGAGTTTAACTGATCCTTTATGAATGTTTTGTGTGATACGCATGTTGTATCTCTACAACTACTATGATATACATTGGAAACTTCTGTATGTACCTTGACTATGCTCAATTGCATCAATGCTCTGTTGAAAATCAACAGAATTTACAAAAAAGGCAGTGGAGAAGAGGTTGCTCAAAACACACCATGACCCACTGACACTTCTTTTTATGCAGATCCCTGCTGATAGTGATCTAACGAACAGTGGGAAATATGTGATCTGTATGTAGTGAGAAAAAAAGAAAAAAAATTTATGTAAAAAAGAAATTACAAATAAAAAAAGAAAACACGCCCTACTCCATTCCACCAGTTAAGCTGTACCTCAGGAATCATGCTTAACATACTTTGTGCAGATATGCTACTCTCACATAACTGGGACACTAAAATGAACACATGAAGTTATTGCAAATATGTTGGTTATACAGATTATTGTTTTAGATGTAAGGATGACAGCAGACATATGTTTGTTTAAAATTATTATTCTAAAGGACAAGGAAACAAAAAAGTGGATACAATTCTTCATATTCTCATATATATTCTGCTAAAATATATATTTTTTAAAATCACAATAAGGGATTGCCTCATTGGACAAACAAACTTTTGCTGTTCTAAATGGAAATTATAAATTCAAGTTGAAGAACAAAATCTAAAAAATAAATTGCATCAGTGAAATGCAGGCTTGGTGGTCAAGGGAATGAATTGACTTTTTTTTTTAATCTAATGTTTTTTGTTTCATCACAGTGAAGAACCAGACTGTTATTTCCTTGTTATTTTTTTCTACAAAACAATAGACTTTCCCTAACCATACAGTAGTAATTTTACTGGGAACAAAACAAGTTTAGTTCATAACATTACCTACAACATTAATAACATTATATGTGTGCAGGGTTATAATATTTCTATACAAGTATTTCTATAGTTAACATTTATATATAGCATTAGTATTTATATACAAATATACAAGTAATTGTATAATTAGTATTTAAATACAGGGCATTAGTACTTACAGTGGGCAAAATAAGTATTTGATACACTGTTTTCTCACCAACAAAGAATGGAGAGGTCTGTAATTTTTATCCTACGTACACTTCAACTGTGAGAGACAGAATCTTTAATAAAAAACAGAAAATCACATTGTATGATTTTTAAATAATGAATTTGCATTTTATTGCATGAAATAAGTATGTGATACAATAGAAAAACAGAACTTAATATTTGGTACATGAACCTTTGTTTGCAATTACAGAGATCAGACATTTCCTGTAGTTCTTGACCAAGTTTGCACACACTGCAGCAGGAATTTGTCCAACTCCTCCATACAGATCTGCTCCAGCTCTTTAGGTTTCAGGGCTGTCGCTGGGCTACATTGAGTTTCAGCTCTCTCCAGAGATTTTTGACTGGGTTGAAGTATGGAGTTATGGTTAGATCACTTCATGCTTCTCATGGAGCCACTCTTTAGTTGCTCTGACCATGTGTTTTGGGTTATTGTCCGCTTGGAAGATCCAGTTACGACCCCATCTTTAATGCTCTTACTGAAGGAAGGAGGTTGTTGACAAAAATCTTGTGATACATGGCGCCATCCATCCTCCTTTCAATATGGTGCAGTCGTCCTGCTCCCTTTTCAGAAAAGCACCCCTAAAGTATGATGTTTCCACCCCAATGCTCACATTTGGGACAGTGTTCTTGAGGTTGTACTCATCCTTCTTCCAAACCCGGCAAGTTGAATTAATATCAAAAAGTTCTATTTTGGTCTCATCTGACCACATAACCTTCTCCCATGTCTTCTCTGGATCATCCAGATGGTCATTGGCGAACTTCAAGCAGGGGGACCTTGCATGTCCTGCAGGATTTTAATCCATGACGGCGTACTGTTACTAATGGTAATCTTTGAGACTGTGGTCCCAGCTTTATTCTGGTCAATGACCAGATTCTCCTTTGAAGTTCTGGGCTGATTCCTGACCTTTTTTAGAATCAGTCGAGGTGAGATCTTGCATGGAGCCCCAGACCGAGCAAGATCGACAGTCATCTTGTGTTTCTTCCATTTACCAATAATTGCACCAACAGTTGTTGCCTTCTCACCAAACTGCTTGCCTATTGTCCTGTGTCCCATCTCAGCCTTTTGCAGGTCTCCAGTTTTGTCGCTTGTGTCCTTAGTCCCTCTTTTAGTCTTGGCCATGGTGGACAGGTTGAAGTGTGATTGATTGAGTGTATGAACAGGTGTCTTTTATACAGGTAACGAGTACAAACAGGTGCAATTAATACAGGTAATGAGTGCAGAGTAGGACAGCTTCTTAAAGAAAAACTAACAGGTCTGTGAGAGCCTTGCTGGTTGGTAGGTGAACAACTACTTATTTCATGCAATAAAATTTAAATTAATTATTTAAAAATCATACAATGTGATTTTCTGGATTTTATTTTTAGATTCAGTCTCTCATATTTGAAGTGTACCTACAATAAAAATTACAGACCTCAAATACCTATTTTCCCCACTGCATATACAATGTGTGGAGAGTATCAATATTTATATACAAGTATTTGTAACGGTAGTATTTATACACAGAGCATTAGCATTTATATACAATGTGCCACCGGCACAGACACTACAGCAGGGAGCGCAGCACCCGGTACAGAGACCGGAGTTAGAATAAAAGCACTACCATGTCCGTACTCCACAATGATGGCTGCAGCATGGACTGTCACAGCATGGCGGTTAGCGCAGAAATGGCAGGCAGGGGAGAGGTGGGTGGGATTCAGAGATGTCATGACAGACCAGGGGCGCTTCTTGCGCTTGAGGCTCCTCATCTGGCAAAACAGAGGCAACGGGCCGAGAAACGGGTGGGCGGGATTGCACCGGATAGGCAGACTTGAGGTAGCGTGAGTGGTATTGTTCACCACATTGGATAACTTCACCCATTTTCCAATCTAAAGATGGGCCGTGACATTGGAACCACAGAAGACAAAACAGCACTGAAGCAGAGGAATTGGGCAGGATGCTGGCTGCTGGAAAAGCTCAAGCTCTCTCTCCATGACGCGGATATCAATCCAGGTAGCCTGAGCAGTGAGGTCATCCAGAGTTGTAGGTAGGTCATGACCAGCCAGCTTATCCTTGATGTGTCCATCGAGACCCCCCAGAAGGCTGCAACCACGGCCTCATTGTTGCAAGAAAGCTCAGAGACCAATGTGTGGAACTGGATGGTGTATAGGCCCACCGTGGAGTCGCCTTGACAGAAGTGATGATGCAGCGGAGGTGTTGTGCCCTGGCTGCTCGAAGATCTTGTGGAAGGCGCACAAAAACTCCTGTAGATCCCCTATCAGTGGATTCCCTCTCTCCCAGATGGTTGAGGTCCAGGCAGAGGCTTCACCTGAGAGCAGGCTGATGATAAATGCCACCTTGGCACAGTCAGATGGAAACTGGTGTGCCAGGATCTCAAAGTGGATGGTACACTGGTTAATGGACCTGGAACAAGAATGGGAACCCCCAAAGTAACGGGCAGGAACAGGCACGTGCAGGCTGGGGCTGGTAATGGCAATGGGAGGTGGACATACAGCTGGTAGCGGAGCAGGTGTAGGTGCCAGTGCAGAAGCAACTTCATCCAGATAGGTTGTAATAGTCTGCAGCTTCTGGAAGAATTGCTCCAGGTGCACGTCATGACGGTTAATAATGGCTACGATGTCAGGCAGGGTCACATCAGCGGGATCCATAGCCTGATCAATTCATACTGTGACGATTCGACAGGTGTCAGTAGCGACTGACACGTTGATCGCTGGGTAGTTGGTGGATCCTCAGTGATCACTATGGGCATGGCGGTATAGGTGGAGACCCATGGTGACAGCCTTAGTGCAGGACATCGGATACAGGTAGTGGTGATGTTTCACAGCCAGGTATAGCCATAGACACGGGTACAGGTCCCAGACAGGTAATGGACTTGGTACAGCGGCAAATAACAGCAGATAGTAACAGACTGGTGCAGCAGCAGGAACTAAAGAAACGTACAGGTAGCGCACAGGTAACGCAGGGTTAACAGCAGTAACACAGCAACAGGGGTCAAGCTCTATGTAGGAAGAACAACAACAAACTGACCTGTAGCAAGGGCAGGAAGTTCCTTTTAACACAGGAGGTTACAGGTCATAGTCTGGACAATTAGGTGCTGTCTCTTTAAATATTTGTGCACTGCCGCAAATGTATGCGCAGAGAAATCCAGAGAAGACGGGTACGAGCCAGAGTAGGAGCACAGACAGGTAAGTTGTAAGTGTGGTGGCCGCCGCCGGCACAGACACTACAACAGGTAGTGCAGCACCCGATACAGAAGCATGGCCATGCCCACGGTTTGCAATGGGAGCTGTGACAGCATTGGGGTTAGCACAGGGGCACATCTGCACCCCATGGCAGGACCATGGCATGAACCATGACACACATTTTAAGACTATCTAGTCTAAATGTAAACTAAGTATTAGCATTAATAAATCTGCCCACTGTGTGCAGAGTATTAATATTTATATACAATTTTTATTTCTATACAATGTGTGCGGAGTATTAGGATTTATATACAGTGCATTAGTATTTATGTATAATACCTTTTTTTATTTATATACAATATGTGCAGAGGATACCCTTCTCCCTCTTCATACTTTTGCATATCACTGTGTGGTGTTGATTAAACTTTGATGTTCTTTTTGGTTGGAATCATTAATGAAATCCCTTTTATATATAACCAAATAAAAAGCGAACAATAAAATGCATCAAAGGAAACTATCAACTCAACAGAGACATTAATAATGTTAACATATGCTGGCACATGGAAAAATGGAATAAATGCTCTCACTTGTTTCTCAAGCCTCAGTGTAGGCAGTAAAATGACATACACTCAGAATGGCAGTGAATCAAATGTGGGCTATAAAGACGAAAACATTGGGTAAATGCTCTTTAAAGTGTCTACTTTAAGGCTGAATTTAGCATTAATAGACATTTCAGTTGCAACATATATGTACTGGTTTATGTTGGCTTAAGATTAATTTCATCCAAGTTTGTCTTGGTAGAGTTTTTATGCTGTAAAATAAGGAACTTAAAAATAGTTCATTTCACAAGTAGAGATTGTTAATAGAGTTTGTCTTACCAAGAGGTAAACATACCTTCTCTTTTTACTTCATAAAAATTTTTTATTATATAAAATTGTATATATATATATATATATATATATATATATATATATATATAAAAGAAGATGGTGGAACCGGCGCACATGTGTATCCAGGAATGCCAATGATGCAGGCAGGGAGATCCAGAAATGTACTTTATTATTCTAAAAAGGCTAGGGCGATGACCTCAGCCAATCTAAAACAATTTAAAAGCAAGTAAAACCCGCCGCGTTTCGCGTTTATCAAAACGCTTCCTCAGGGATGAATGATCTACTGTATCTTGTTACAGTAGATCATTCATCCCTGAGGAAGCGTTTGATAAACGCAAAACGCGGGGGTTTTACTTGCTTTTAAATTGTTTTAGATTGGCTGAGGTCATCGCCCTAGCCTTTTTAGAATAATAAAGTACATTTCTGGATCTCCCTGCCTGCATCATTGGCATTCCTGGATTACACATGTGCGCCGGTTCCACCATCTTCTTTTTCCTCCACTGTCTGCTTGGCGGGACGCCGCCCACGGGAACATCGGCAGCCGTATACAAGGGCTACGGCTACAGTAAAAGCCCTGTATGCTAATATGAGAGTTGTGCCTCCACTAAGAGCGCAACTCAAATTGGTGAGTAGATTAAATACTCAACTGTATACGTTTACCAAAGTACTTCCCCTTTTTGTGCGCCCCTTGTTTCTCCTTTTGTCTTTAAAATATATATATTATATATATAATATATATATTTTTATATATATTTTTAAAAAAAACAAAGCTTTAATATGTAAACATAATATAGGTACTAGGTTAAGGTTATGTTCACACGGTGTAATTGCGGGGTGCATTTCGGTGCATATTTGAGCTTCAATACGGCCAAAATGTGAGCCACAATTACGGTAATTCATAGCTCTCATAGATAGCTATGAATTATGTCCGTTTCCCCTGGCGTACAATACGCTCTTATTGTACGCCAGGAGTGTGACTTCTTCTGGGCACTTACGCGCCATGGATAATGAAAGTGAATGGGGCCGGACCCCCACGCTTTAGAAGTACGCGCTGGACAGCGCATACTTCTAAAACACCCCGCATATTGTGGCACAGACAGTACACACTGCAATATGCCGTGTGAACATACCCTAAGTTAAAAACTATACAAGGAAAAGGGGAAAAAAAAAATTGTTTATGCAAAAAAGAATTGAAAGCTTCCCTAACTTTTTGGGAAAGTTTTTGTACCCATTTTTCATTTACTGAAACTTAAAAGAGAAGGGTTAAGTGGAAAAAAATTTTAAAAAAAAAAAAAAAAAACTTGTCAGTTAAAGTTTGTAGATTAAATATCTGGAGAGGGTGGTGTTACATGAAGACTGTATTGTATTTACTTGAAAGCCATATATCCCATCTGTTATGGTGTGAGGGTTAATGAAATTGGGTGTCTGTGTGTTTCAATAAGTAAAGTTTGTTTATAAAAAAAATCCCAAGCTTTCCTTTTAAAAGCCAACAGATATCCATATATCCTTTTGAGGACGAGGGACTTGCAGAATTGAGGCATTCAAGAGGCCGGTTCCAGTGTATATCCCCCAACAAGCAACTGAGTTTCGACTACATGTCCCAAGAAGCACTGGCTGATACATCTGCCTGGCAACGACTTTGAACCAATAGGAACTTGGTGCTCAACCCCTTCCTAGGACTGCCCCACTGCGCATGCCCCCCACCCCCCTTTTTTCTACTCGTTTTAAATTTGTGTACCGCCTGAAAAAAAAAGATAGTGCATGGATAAGATTGAATCGGAAAAGGGGTTGGTCTTTTTTTCATTGGGCCGGCCCGGTGCCTTAGACACTGATTTGGAGTACGGAGTGGGAACAGGAAACCATTGCCTTTATGACCTTACAATTTGGCACCCCAGTGGGACGTGATCGCAGATCCCAGCCCCCCGCGACCCGAAAAAAACGGACTGCGAGGGGAAAAACCCGGGGCAGCATAAAAACGAGGACTGCAGCCTCACGATCAGGGGTAATTGTTTCTATTTTTGTATTCTATCCCTTGGGCCATTTTGATGTTGTCGGGGTTAGTAGTTTGTTGTCCTGGTTGCTGTGGGTGGTCTAAAAGTGATGTTATATTAAAAGGGATCGAAAATTTTTACGTCCCGCCCTTGTGAGTGACTGCTGGTTAAAAACGGAGAGTCACTGTAAAGTCCTGAGTCTGTTCCCCCGGTATGGTTCGGTAGCAATTGCTAAATATAGCCCTGGCAGTCTTGAAAAGATGTGAGGCTTTTTCCTCTGTGTTATTAAAAAGGGGGACGGAGCGGGTTGATTAGCAGCCGGGGGCCCGGGATCGAAGTTTTTTTTCAATAGGGGGAACTTCTGGGAGGTTTTGAATACCGGGGAGGTACAGTCCTCAAGTAGGAAAATTTACTGTGACAGGGTGAAGGGACTATTGTTTTGGTAGGTTGGGACTTTTATTATTTTGATAGAGTTCGCAAGCTGAGGGGACTGTGACTCGGGCACAAGTGGTGGCCCATTTGTGTAGTATTTAAAGGGAAAGAGGAAAGAGGAAGTTATCAATGTTTCACATGTTTAAAGGGAACAAATTTTCCAGCAGAAGTGAGACTCCCGAGGAAATAGTTGTCGAAAAAAGGGAAGAAGTATGTATCCATGTGGAAGATGTACAAATTGTGGGTTTGTCTAGGAGGGACGGCTCCACCCGTCAAAGTGCAAAAAACATAGAAGAGTATCGAGGCGTTGTGTGAAAAGGGGGATGGTTAAAACATGGCACAGGTCTTTTGAGAGTTGAAAGGGGACTGCAGAAAGAAAGTTATGTTGAAGTTGAGGGTACTGGGGGTTTTGAGAGCCCCTTTAAAAATTTTGTACGGTTAATGAATGTCCGATGAGATTGTGATTCAAAGATGGCGCCGTGCTGCGCCCCCCGCCCTAAATGGCGCCCGTAATGGTCGGAAGGGGGACCTGTGAAGTATGTAAAGAACAAAAACCGGACTGGGTAAAACTTGTAGGTCTGGGGTGTCCCCCGGGAAAAGCCCCCAGAGGGGATGCCTGAACCACCCATGTCCCGGCCCCTTACCCTCTAGTCATTCCCCGGGGAGTGCTATGGGGCCCCACCGCCCCCCCGCAGAGAGTGTCAGGGCACAGCCTCTAGTCTGGGGCCCCCACCCCAGGAGCAAGACCCCCCCCACCCCGGCCGCAGTGTTTCGTCCGGGATCGGAGAGGATGGACGCTCCTCAGGGGCCAACTCAGCCCGGGGGGAAGGCCCCAAAGGCCCCCCCGAGATTCACCCCATAAGGTGAGGGGACTGGATCTTGCTAGGGAGTTCAGGGCTGCCAGCCGTGTCCCCCTTAAACTCTTCGGACGGGTGGGGGCCGGGGGCCCGTGGATGTCGCCCCCAAATCAAGGTTTCTCAACCCGTGCTTTTGGGGGATAAGTTACCAGTCCCCCAACAAGGACAGATTGACAAGGGGGAAAATTTGGGGAACCCCCGAAGTGTCCAGAATGTTCTCCCCCCCCAAAGTGAAAAGTTCTGTTAATGTGGGTCATGGAGACATCCTCACCCCCCCAAAGTGGAGCGAAGTGATCCAGCAAAAACACAGCGTTAACCAACGTGGGGGGTTTGGAGCGAAGCTCATTGGGAAAGGGGGGGAGCCCTCCAGGTGGAATGGCCTGTTTCATAGAAAACAAGGGAATCTTAGAATGGGCTTGCAGGGTTACCGGAGCTGGGGAGTTCCCATGTGAAGTCTAATAAAAACCCGTAGGCCCGTTATGAAGCAAGAACCCAGATAAGAATTAGAGATCCTTCGATCAGCCATTGGATGCTCTTAGGCTCCAGCAGGGACCGGAGACTGCCAAAAACGCCCTCTCATCCTCTGGTTTCAGCTGGTATCTTGGTACCCCATTCTAGAATGTGTACAACTGATTTATGACTTTTATGCAATATATCATGAAGGCCCTACCCCCTGGGGTCCGATCTCCTCTGCATACTTAGCTGTATTGGGGTAGAGGGTCGCTTCAAAAAGTCCCCCTTCTCACCGTGCCAATTAATGTGGTCCTTCCCTGACTTGATGTCGTTTCCTAGTTTTAGACACCTGCCTTTGGAATTACTTGGAGCGGCCCTTCTGCGCCAGAGGGCAAAAAATACAGTTTACTCCAGAAGGCGGGGAATTAGACCGTTTGCCCGGCATTGAAGATGGGATAGCATCCCGTGTGCCCAAAAGGCCCTTATTGAGTTTGTGTCCCAAATGGAACCCATGACCAAGATTCCACCTACCATTCTAAAAAGTACCCAGGTTTGGTCTCAAGGTCTCGATGTTGGACTACTGCCAGTACCTGCGTGCAGTTTGTCTCAAGGAAGGAAGCCGTTACCCCGCTTCCCACAACCCCTTTGAATTGGCAGGAAGAAGGCCTGAGTTTCAGCCCGACCTTACTAAACGCTGGGTGTCCTAATTTCCCTGACATCCCATGAAAACCGCCTCTTTTCCAGTCAAAAAGAAGAGAAAAAAGGGGTGAGCCCCAAAGGTTAGGTTGTGCAAGATTTGTGAGGTTAATGCAGCCCCCTTTAGAAAACCCCAGGGGTCCCAACCCGAAAACCTTGTTGTCCATGATGCCCTGCTGCCCTGTTCCCGGTGTGGATTTTTGCAAATGCGTTCTTCGTGTCCCTTTATAAAGACGCCAATACCTGTTTGCCTTCCCCTTCCCAAAGGCCCCCAGTTCCCCGGGACCGAACCCCCCCAAGGAGCGCAGAACAGTCCTAATAAATTCACTCAAGTATAAAGGTTTCCTTAAAAACCAGGTTTAGAAGCCCACCCGGATGTTACGCTTCTTCGATGTGGAGATTTTCTCTGGGAGGAAACCCTGAGGTCAGGGAAAGCTGAATCCTTTCCCTACTCAACATCTCCACAAAACTCAATGCAAGGTTTTCCAAGTAAACTATAGGGTGTCAAGGAAGGTTATCTTCTAGGTTTTTGTTTCTCAAGGAACTAGACATCCTGACAGAAGCCCGTGTCCTTGCCAAACCCAAACCCTCAAGTCCCCCAGGGGAATTCGACCAACCCCAGTCATTTTTAGGTTTGATCACCTACTGTAGACAAAGGATCCAGAACTCAAGAAATATGAAAACCGCTCTATGATTGCATTAAAACCAGGGGCCCCAAGTTTCGAAGCCCCCCCCCCAACCCCAAAGAAGTTGCAAAAAAAGGAAGCTTTTTGGGCTCTACAGGCGTATATCAAAAGCTCCAGCCCTTTGGGTTCCAGCTACAACCAGCGTTTCAAACTATTTGTTTCAGAGTCAGGTGGACACCCTCTGGAGTCCTCACTCAAGACCTGCTGGGGAAAAAAACGCCCCCTTGGGGGGGGTACTTTCGCACGTTGGATCCCGTTGCTCGAACAGCGCCCAAAAAGCTTGAAGGCTGTAAACCCCAACAGATTTTATGGTAAGAACGCAGACATCTTCCTGGGAATGATGTAATTTTCAGGCCCCCCCCTGCCTTGCTGAGTCCTACAGCAGCCTTGCCGAGATAGCTCTCAGCGCCATCTAGCTTTCAGTTCTTTTTGCGCCCCTCACCCAGCCACTCTTTTTCCACGAGCGGGGGGATGTTTGTGATGACAAGGAAAGGAAAAATCATAGACCATGATTGCCCTTTAACTATGGCAGAAGAAATCACATCACCGCCACAGTGGTGACTGAAGAAAAAAACCCAAACGGTTCAACCTGGGACAGTGGTTTTAAGATATGTACTGAAGACGAGACTTTTATACAGGATTTGCAATAAACCCCAGGGAAAATGAAATCCTCTGGCAGAAAGCATGCCCCGCACTTTCAGTCAAGTTGCAGAACAACACCTGGCCCCCCGCCAAAGGGGAAACAGCAATGGAAAAGGGAAAGGAGCTATGTGCAGGGAAATCTTGGAAAAACAATGGACTGTTTTCCTCCTAGGGAATGTACCTGCTATTGCGGCTGGGGCCCCCTCCGAGGGAAAAAACCCAAACATTGGCCTATGTGCAGAAGTGTATTTTTCCCCAGGTATCAGTCCATGATTGCAGCCTACAAACAAGCCTGTTCAGGGCGTGCCACCTGAAAACCCCCCCCCTACAGCTCAAGTTCCCAGCAGACTTGGCGAAGCCAAGAATTCCCCCCCAAAAGGTCAAGTGGACCAATCCCGATGCCAAAGAGTGGAAAATCAAATATGCTTAGTGGCAGTGGGGCATGTTTTCAGGTGGCCAGAAGCATACCCGGACCCAAAATGACCTCCAAAAAATAACGGAAAAAAAGTTGATTATGAAATAGCTTGTCGATTTGGAATCCCCCCAGGTGATGAGTCAGACCCGGGTCCCGCATTCTCTTCCTCGGTTTTGGGGAGTTATGGAAAATGTTAGGGGTAGATTTGGGCCTCCCCACGCCACCCTCCCCAAAGCTTTGCGAAGGTAGAGAGAAAGAATGGTACGCTGAAAAACAAAAAATCTTGAAAATGACGTGATTCCCATTACCTTGGACAGAAAATTTCCCAATTGTTCTGTACCCTATAGCACATCCACAGGGAAAAAAATGGCCTGCCCCCCTTTGAAATTTTGTTTGGTAAACCCCCACCAGTTTTTGAAAAATTTGGGGCAGGGGTTGAGTGAGGTTGATAAAATGTTCAATTTGTGATTTTAATTGTCCAAAAAGTTGATAATTTTCATGCTGGTTTCTGCTTCTCTTCCGAATCTAAGGTGAAATTGTACACGACTTCAAACCAGGAGATCGAGTGTATGTGAAAAGGAATCAGAAGAAATTTCCCAGAAACCCAGATTTTAAAGGGCCATTCACAGTGGTTTTGATCACCCGACTGCGGTCAAATAGAAGGAAGCCAAATGGGTCCACGCCTCTCACTGTTTAAAAAGGGAACCCACCACTAGATGATGTCTTGTATATCCCTTTCGTGTTGTGTGGGATTCTGGGGGAGAGCAAGAGGGGCACCATTTTTGGGGTGGACCTAAACCCCCAACAGTTCAGACCTTCTCTTTCGATTTCTGTGATATTTTGCCCAGCCCGGTTTGTAAAAAGGGTCCCATTGATAGAAAGCTTACAAACCCAAGGACAGTTTATTTGTGTGTGACCCCCGGGAATGAAAATTGTATATGGTCCGATTGGGGTGGAAATACGGGGGGAGGATTGGGGATATAAACCCAAGGAGGGAGGGACCCAAAGGACAAAAATGGGAGGTCCCTGTTAGTCCGGGTTTTAAATGTCCGGGGCCAAAACACGCTGGGGCAATGGTTGTTTCCCTAAGAAAAGTTACCCTCTCTTTTTGAATACGAGAACCCGTGTCAGGGAGACCGGGAAAAGTATGCCCGGGGGCATATACCAGATTTATAAAACCCTCGCTAGGCCTATAGAAATTAAAGTGTGTAGGGGGAAAAAAACCCCCCGCGACCCCCACTGCCCCCCCGTAGCAAAAAAGTAGTCCCTATCCCTTAAAATTCGATGGGAAGATGTCTTCTCCCTCGGACACAGAATCCCCCAGAAAGAATCTGTGGTAGAATGGGTTTAAATACACTTTAGGGCAATAATCGTCGGGGGAAACCCAAAAAGAACACTACACATGAAAAAAAAACCCTTTGAATTCGGCAAAAACAGATTGAAATTTTTTTAAGTGCCCCCAACCCCCGTGGGCCAAATGGGATCCTTTCCTTCTTTTTTCCCTAATGACCAATCCCGGCCTCTCCTGGGTCCCGAATTTTTCAGGAAAAAAATAAAAAACCCAACCGAAAGTGTTTTTTGGGTTTGGGTGGGGAGTTAAAACAGTTCAACATGATATGTAACGGGTTAAAATTTTTTTATGTTTTAGATTCATAAAGTTCTTTTGGGATTTCGAGAAAAGGAAATTTTTCCCTTTTTGGGGGAAATTCCGTGGCGGGGTCTGGGGGGTAAAGTTTAAACAGGTGCCGCAGCCCTCCAGTCACCCAGGTTTGATATTTTTTTTCAAAAGGGTTTTTTTTTGCAGGAAATGGTTATCTTGGGGTGACAAAATTGATTTTAAATTTGGGAAAAAGGGGGGTTTGTTATTTTGGGTTTTTTTCCCCGCCCCCTTAAAGGCTGTCATTTAAAAAGGGAGCTTTGAGGTTCCGCCCCGGAGAGGTGATGGTATTCCCGGCAATTTTACATTTGTTTTTCCCCTAATTGAACCAGCCCCAAAGACCTTCTTGGAAATTTTCTCAGAAGGATTTTGTCAGGAAAATCTAACCTAAAAAGTGAAAATCTTCTATCACCAGGTTCTTGCTAGTGTTTCTGGTTGTGTGGGTGGCGATTAAGAAGCAGATTACCAAACCCCCAGGGGAAAGGGGTCAAGTACGCTGGTTTAAAGTTGCCCATGCCTTTTAACCCTTCCATGGGATCCAGTCCCCTTTGCGACCCCCCCCGAAGGAAAAGGGAGAAAACCCAAACTTTGCTCGATGGGGACTCCAATGTCTACATCGACCATAGGGGCCCGGGGGGGGCCCCCAGACCATTTTAAAACCCCAAAACCCAATAGCGCAGGGTTTCCCTCTTTTATTCCACAGGTCCAAATCAACAAAAATGTAATTGGATTAATTATATTTTATAACCAACAGGGTTTGTAAATTACAGCAGAAAATGGATTCCCAAAGGTGTCTACGAGGAGCTAGGGCCCCCAAACCAGAATCCCCTGCAGAACGATTGGCAATAGCGGGTTTTCCCGAGAAAGGGGGGGTTTGTTGGTAGGTGGGAGAAGAATGGTACTTACATCCCAGACAACACAGGGGGAAAAATGGGAAGATTCCTTTTCCCCTGGGTAAGATCGGGAAATTTATCGAAAGAATTTTGGAGAATTCAGGAGGGGATACTTCCTGGGCTAATTTTTGACGGATTGGCTGGAGGGTGGAAGCAAGGGTTTTACAAAACAAATTGGGGTCAATTTACTGGTTATTCTGGGGTTTTGCTGTTTGTTTTTGTGTTGTGCCCCCCTTTAAAAATCTACTACCCAAAAATAGCCTTGGGGAAACCCGGGGGTGGTTTGTTTTAATGCAAAAAACAGGAACCCTGATCATAAAAAGATAGGACATTCCCCCTATCAAGAAAAGGAAAAAATGCCAAACACAGAATGAATCAATTAATTTTAGGGTCAGAAGGGGGGAACCTCACATCGAAAGGTATTTTTAGTAAGGGGAAGGCGAGAGTTTTTGATAAAAGGGCTCTCTGCAAACCCCTCAAAGAAACCCCCAACCCCACCCCCCGGGGGGTGAGCCCCAAAAGGGCTAAACTATGTAAATTGGTTTGAGTAAAGGGAAGCATGGATTTTAGGGGGGAATGTGGGGGTTAAAAGCTAATATGTGCATGTGTGTTTCAATAACTAAAGTTTGTTTATAAAAAAATACCAAGTTTTCCCTCCTTATAAACCCATACAGATATCATTTTTAAAATTTTGGGCGATGCTGTGCAGAATGAGGCATTAAAAAGATGGCCCGCGATTCCACGTGTAACCTCCCAACAAGAACGGGTTTTCGACACATGCCCCAAAAAGCACTGGTGTTACACTCCCCGGCAACGACTTTAACCAATAGAGAACTTGGCTCAACCCCTTCCATGGACGTCCCATGGTGCGCCCGCCCCTTTTTTCTACTCTTAAATATGTGTACCCCGCCCGAATAAAAAAGATATGCAGGGATAAGATTAAATTGGAAAAATGCCCGGGTTTTTCTTTCTTGGGGCCGGCCCGTGCACTTAACACTGATTTGGAGAAAGGAGGGGAAAAGGGAAATCCATTGTCGCTTTATGACCTTGACAATGGAATATTTGAATTGTATTTAAGGAAGAGGCAATTGTGAATTTTTACTATTTACTATTTATGGTATAGCTGGAATGTTAAAGAATTTCCAAAATATATTTTCCGATGTTCATCCCTATGACTTAAAAGGCAAACAAACACCTATATTAATTGGTTAATAAATAGCATACAAAACGTAACAGACAAAACACCTAAAGGAAATAAATATGCAAAGAAAAAAAAATACAATCTTTTTTAAAAATGAAATAAAAGATAAAACACATAAACTTAATATATGTAAATATCAAGACAATACAACACCACCAGAGGAACCAAATACTGACAATCCCAAGTAGTAAACAGGTATAGGTGAAATACCCAAATTAAGTATAGTGGTGACTGGGAAATTTAAATTCAAAACAGCTAAATATAAGAAAGTAAAAACAAACCTGATCAATAAAATACCTCGTCACCAGACTACAGGGATGCAGTATGTGGGCAGGAAACCCAACACGTGTTACACTTTCACTTGATCATGGGGATATATATTTTTAACATCTATTATGCTAATAAAAATTGAATATAAAAAAAAATTTCTTTGTATGATTTAGTTTGATGGGTTTTTTTGGTCTTGCATCTAAGAGCTTTGTAATTTAAAAATTTAATTATGGTGCTTTTAGACCCTTTTAATTTGTTAGCAATTTAGTTTTGGGTATGTTAACTACTTTGGTTCTTCTCTTGTTTGTGTATTGTCAATATTTATTTATATGTATTCATTTTATGTGTTTATCTTTTATTTCATTTCATTAAAGATTGTATTTTCACTTTAGCATACAATTTTTTTTCCGTTTAGTCTTATGACTAATAAAACAATTATTAATTTAAAAAAAAAAATTTATTTTTTGTAAGGACAAGAAAACTTCTCAGTGTTTAAGGCCATGAGTGTTAGCAGAACATCCAAGATAATCGGAAACCTTTACTTAAAAGATGAGGGTCTGAAATTTGTATGTCAGTGTGCCCATAGGAGTTCTATGTATTATAGAAATGGGATATTTGGTGAGGGTTAAATTCCAGCAATAAAGAAGGTTGTTTTTTTTCAACTTATTTGTTTGGAACAACTGAAATTTGAGGGAATTGCTGAATAGACAGAATACCAATGGTGCAATAAACACAAACTAGGGCTATTTCAAACAATTGCAAATTTTCATTAGAAACTTTTTTTACCGGTGCTTACTTATTATTTTTAAAATTATTGAAAACACCTGTGAAAAAAAATTCTAAGTAAAGAATTTCAAATTGTTTGAAATAGCCCTAGTTTGTGCTTATTGTACGATTGGGGGGCCCCTTTCAAGGGAAACCCCCAACGGGCCTAAAATATTAAGTGTGCAGTAGAAAATTGGCATTACACATTTACAGAATACCGTGGTGCGAAATGTGTTTTTTTGAAGTAATTTTGATTTAGATTTATAGAATCATGGCTGGAATTAAATTACCCCTTTTGGGTCATGGGGGAGAGCCCTTTTTTTTCACTGGATTTTGGGGGAGTGCAGTTTTTTAAGTAAAGATATTTAAAAAGTGTATAGAATGTTGTACGCCTGATTTGTAAGAATCTGTAAAAGTTGTATTTACTATTAGTGTAAAATTTTATGTAAAAAATCTACCCATAAGTCAGACATGTGACATAGGTCTTTCTGTCTGCAGACTGACAGGTTCAGATCTGAGAAGTACATTATCAGAGTTTTTGTCATTTTTTTTTATTAACATATCTTCTCTAGTAATTGTTTGATGCCACAATCCATGAATGTCTTAATAGTTGGAGCGAAGGGAATAGATTACAAAAAAAATGAAAATGCTTTTAAATTTTCCCGGTATTGCGGCAACATGTATGTTTTTCGCGCCCGGGCCCTTTTTTTTTGCGGCATTAGTAGCATGAATGCACCCGAAAAATTTTGACCCGTTCTACTGTGGGTCATAGATTTAGCACTTTCTAGCTACAAAAGGGCCCCTTCTGGCTAGGTAACCATTTTAAAATGGTTTACTGTTCCGCATAATGTTTCCCGGATTTGCCGTACTAAAACCTAAATTGTGTAGATTGTACGGTTGAGTGCGACACGCCCCCAGCCGGCCCCCGGGGGCGTAAAATTTTCCCCGATATTTAAGTGCGCGGTTACAAATATAGTGAACAGGGCTCCGCTAGTTTTCTGGGTAAAAAGACGCCAGACTTCTGGCGCAGTCCCATTCATACATGTTGCCCTGTGACAAGTTGGTGATGTTAATTTCTTTATCCCTGCCTTTCAAGAGTTTTAACTTTTTTTTTTTTCCTTTTTAAGTGTTTTTTTTGTAAGACAAGTTGTATGGCACCATTTATTGTAGCATCTGATATATTAAAAAGTAAATAGGTTTGTGTGGCAATACATGAAAAAAAACAATTTCACCCTATTTGTTTAGATTTCTATCTATTTCTACCTTTAAAAAAAAAATATGCACTGCTATTTTCTAAAACCAAAAAGTTGTATTCATTTTTGGTCTCCAGACTTGTGTGAGGGCTTGTTTTTTTGTTTGTTTGGTTTTCAGTTAGGCTTTTGGTGTTAACCTTAGAATATAGTTTTAAGCTCACTATTTACAAGTGAGATAGGTCTAAAGTTCTCTAGATTATCTAGTATTTTGTGTGGTTTTGGTAAATTTATCATTAAAGCTTGCAGCATTTCTTAAGAAAATGTGTCCATATTAACAACTTTATTGAGTATTTGCACTGTGATACAATAATATTGTCATGCTCCTAGACTCTGGCTGCATCCACATTCAACTCCCTCTCTGCCACTCTGGGCAGCAAGCTGTTTCCTCCATCGGTCTTCTCTAACAGTTACCCCACTTCCATCATCATCCTTCTCTGCCTGCCTAGCGTGTGTATGTGCTGGTCTTTGTACATTTAAAGGACTAGTGTGCAATGCTACTTGCTTCTCTCACCAATGACTAGACACCATAGTGTATTTATAGGGATACTCCCATTCCACCCATTGCCTGAACACCAGATTCCTTATCTTAAAGGGAATGTGTCATCAAAAAATGACTCATTGCTTAACTCATGTTTTTATCTTAAACACATTTTATAAGGATTTTTGGGTATGTTTTTTTAATTGTCTATGTCACTTTAAATATTTAAAAAAAAACTTCTTAAGTCCTGCAGTTTTCACTTTGGCCACTAGGACTAATAATAGTTTGACACTTACTATTCTGTAGAGAAAACTTTTCCGTAGTCTGCTCATGACCAGTGCAAGCAGGAGTACACTGAAAGGTGATACCAGTATGTATAGATAACACAGAATCCACCAGTCACAATAGATGTCGTCACAGTTCACCCTCTCCCCCTCCCTGATCACACCGACTTCTTCCCAGGTCACAAAAACTATCCTATAGAAGTTGCACAGGCTCCTATGTGCATTAAACTGCTGTGAAGCATCTTTCTAACTGCTGTTAAAGCAGTGCAGGCAGGAATGCTGTCCCCACAATCATATACAGACGAATTCTGACTTGAGGAAATCTACAATCAGAAAATAAAAACGGCTAAAAAGAAAGACTATGGGTCAGGGTCTTGTTTTAATAAGTTAAAAAAAATGGCAACAGATTCCCTTTAAGTGAAGTACAACTGTCTATTAAGTCTGTGCTTTCAGATTACTTACCTTGTTTGTTATATGACCATTCTCTTCAACTGTTACCCATCCTGACCTTCTGCCTGTTACCTGTGACAAATAAACTCTGCCCTGACTTGCTACCTGCTTGCCTATGTCTTTGCCGGACCCTACATTACTGCTACTGTATTTATCAGCTATTGGGACAGCAGTTTCTTGCAGCAAAAACTTATTCCATGTGAAGGGGCTAAAGGGCAAATTACAATGGTTCATTGATGCTGTTCCTCACCAATTTTGTAGCAATCCCGCGAATTCACCTCTGCCTACAGGTAGGCCTTGCAACAATTGTGATTAAATTTATATAGTATTCACCGGTGAAGCCAGTTGGCTCTAGATACTTATTTTGTTTGTATTGTTTAATGGCTGAGTTCATTTCTGATAACTTGATATAGGAATGGATTTTTTTTATAAGTTTTCCTCATGTATTAAAGGAAGATTAAGGATAAGTAAAAAAAAATGTGTATGGTTGTATTTTAGTAGTGAGCTAGGGAATTTGTCATCTTCTGTATTTTGTCTCCTTTTTTGTTGAAGGTAAATGACTGTTTTGCCTCAGTTGCTTTTTAAATGTGTAAGCAAAAATTTCCCCAGCTTTGTTGCCCTGCCAATAATAAAGCTTTCTAGTTTTTCTTTAAGCACACTTAAATTTCTGATGCAAGAGGTAATAGAATTGGTGCCTAAGTTTTCTTTTATTTCTGAGCGTGTTTTCAGAGGTGAGGTTTGATTTATTAGAGTCTTTAAAGGGAACCTGTCACCAGGTTTTTCACATATAAACCAATTACACTGTGGTGTCCTGTGTAGCTAAACATAGTCCAAGCTGCCTTTATTTATTTAAAAAGGTGCGTTGTTACCTTCCCTGAAGACCTTTTTCAGTCTAGAATCTCGCATATTAATTAGCCCTCTGACATCACTGTAATGGGCTGGTTTGGCAGTTATTCCCCACCCACTTATTCAAACAGCTTTCTGATTTGCATAATCTCATTGCAAATCTCGCACATGCGCTCAGCACTGGCACATAAACAGGAAGTGGAGCTCTTCTACTGACTGCACCAGTCATCCACAGCTATATCAGCAATCGTCATTGCTGCTAGTTCACTTCTTCCATCCTTTTCCCTCCATGCTCTTACTCTCCTCATGAATATCTTTAGTGAGGATAATATTGAATAAATGATTTCATTAATAAGAGGAGAGAGAGGGAGAAAAGAGAGAGCAAGAGACTCAGTGAGAAAGAGGGAGAAGCTAGAGATGAAAGTATGCCTATCATCAGTGTCGGACTGGGAGGCTTAGGCCTCGTTCACACGGCTTATTTGTCCACAGATTGGCGCCGTATTCCGCGCCGGATTTGCGCTGCAGTAACGCGCCAAACCACAAGTCGGATATTAAGGTAATCCACTGCTCTCATAGAGAACGTGGATTCCGTCGCTCCTCCCCGCTCGGCGAATCCGCCGCGGGGGGAGAAAGTGACATGCACATTATTTACGGCGCGTACGCGCCGTAGATAATGCATTGTCTATGGGGCCGGGTAGTGGCGCCTCCGCCGCGCTCCGGCCCCGCCCCCCTCCCGCCCCTTAGTCGCATCGGATTTGTGAGCACACAAATCCGTCGGGAATAAGCCGTGTGGACAACAAGCCTTAGGGTCCCCCAGAGGGGGTTGATTTTGGGGGCCCACCCTGTCTCCACCACCTGAACAATGACAATACTCAGTCTCTTCTTCAACATATACAGACCTATGTGGATGACATCTTCACACTAACCTGAAAACCCAAGAAGGAGCGCGGGCGGCTTCTGAGTCCCCCCAAACCAAAATTGCAGCGGACACCGGTGGTGAACATAAAATTTTCTAAAGAATATGCCCCCCTCCCGAATGATACATTTTAATAAATAAAAATATATCAAAACCCAATAACAAAAAAGTATTGAAATATAAAAACCACTAAATAATGGCGCAAAATTACCAGGTAACTCATAAAAAAAACCAAAATCCCAAGGAAAAAAATTTACCAAAAATTTCCACAAAAGACCAATTACCCCCACATCATGACCAATATCCACCCCACATAGGGGACTGAATAATATCACCACCCCCTTTACTGAATATAAACCATTCCCACTTTGACCATTATCACTCCCAAAAACAGGGGCCCAAATACAGTGGAGAAAAGCATTTTTAAAAACAGGCAATTCAAACCCTTTGAAGCTCGGGTCCCTATTGAAAAAAGTTAAAGGGGGGCCCCCCCCAAAAACCCAATTTTAAACTTAAAATTTCTGGATCTTTTTATAGGCAAAAGGGGCACTGCTCCCTTTCTCCCAACCATATAGCTACCCCCCGTCCACAGGGCTCTGCTGACATATAAGTGATTAAAAGTTCGGGTAAAATTTAGTGACCACATTTTAAATGTTTTCTCAGATCTTTTCTTTGTCCCCCCTTTTTCTTCCCCAAATTTGGGTCCACACCTTAATGCAAAATTTTTCCCTGCAGTGTTGACCCCAAATACCCCTAGAATTTTAAATTTTTTCCCACATCTGTTTCCCTTTTTCCCCAAACTCAATCCCAAATTTCCCCCCAGGATGGGGGAGCGGGTACGGGCCATACCTTATGGGCACAGTCCTGAGGAGGAACAGAGGACAAAAACCCCTTTAGATTTTTCTATGGCTTGAAAACCCCCAAAATTAGGAAATTTTTTTCCCAAAACCCCGCCCTTTAAATTTTTTTTTGGGGGTTGTTATTTCTACGGGGGTTTACCGGGTAACCCCATAGCCCCTCATAGAGAATTTAGGGTTTCCCCCCTCTTCCCCCCGTGCTTTACAATACGATCGTATTGGGCAGCGGGGGTTTTTTTAAAAATGAATCAGGCCAAAGTACGACGGGACCTGTTCCACCCAAACCAGTTGGGTGGGGTGGGCGCCGTTTCACCATTGGGTGCGATTTGGGGGCCTCCCACCCGCCGGGCCCGGGACGCTTACTCTCTAAACTCCGCTGGGCCCGCTTCACAACGGCCGGAAGAGTCAGTCCGTAGCTGCACACTAAAGGGGAAAACGTTTGGTTACAGGGAGGAGTCGGACGGATGTTTCCCCCCCCCAAAACCTTTTCTCCCCCTTTTTACAGTGCTCGGTAGCGTTCTACATAAAAGATAAAGCTTAAAAATGGGGTGGGGCCCGGCCATTTGTACTCACACCCCCTGGACGCTGGATCTTTTTTTTTAAAAAAACTAAATCAAATTGGGCTATTTTTTTAGCTGCGTTTTTGGGGCCCAATTTGGGGACCGACAGACAACCCAAACACGCAGCAAAAAGGTTTATGTAAAAAACGGACTACCCGCCTTTTGGAACTACCCTTACTCCCTTCCCTCAAAACAAAGAAAGGGTCTTTCCCCCTTTTACATTGCTCCCCGGGGCAGGGGTAAAAAATTTTTTCCCCTTTTCAAAAAATTTGGGAGTCTGGCCGAAACCCAGCGGGCTAAAAACAACGCAACCCTGGCAAAAAAACCCCCACCACCTAAAATACAATACGCCACACTATAGATCCCAAAAAAAAAATAAACCCTTTTTTTTTTAAGTGAATCTTTGTTTTTTTTTTCCCTCTTGATGCGTCCCCTGGCAAAATTTTCCACACTGCAAAAACAGTGCTATGATATGACAATGTATTCTCTAGGGATTTACTGTTTTTTTTGGCAAAAAAAAGGTTTTTAAATGGGGGGAAAAAGGGGGGTGAATGGAGGCCGGGGTCAGAGTGCTGAAAGGAAATATTTCCTGGCCAGTGGGATACTTCCCACAGCAGGGAAAAAAACAAACCCAAAAGGGAAAAGGCCACTGTACACCGGTGAAAACCCCCCCCTTATACATGTAAACTACAACTTTTCACAAGAAAGAAGAAAATTTTTCTAAATAATAAACCCCCAAAACCCCCATTTGGGGCAGGGCCCAAAAATCAAACCTTTATTACAACATATATATATTTTATGTTTTTTGGGTCTTGGGTGTTAAAAAAAAATAATTTTTACAGGCCCAAAAAATAACAGGGAAAAAGAAAAAAAAATTTTCAAATATAAAACATCATCAATTTAGTTTTTCATGTCAACCCCCCGGGGCAAGTTTTCCTTTTAGGGCCCTTTTACAAAGGCTTTAAACCGGGACCCGATTCCAGCCGTACTGGCGCGGGCCCTAATTTCCTCAATACGGCTGGAAAACCTTTTCCCCGGCAAATTTCGGGAATCCACATTTTTCATAGAGAACTATGGATTCGTCTCCCCCCACCCCCCCGCTCCGCGAATACGCCGGCGGGGAGAAAGTGACATGCACATTTTTTACGGGGTGTAAAGCCTGTGAATTAAAGAATGTTATTTGGGGGGGGAAATCCGTCCCCGCAATTACGTCGGGGAATAAACCCCGGGAAAAATGGCCTTTTTTTACATTTAAAGGGAATAAATTTAATTTAGTATATATATGTGGGATGAATTGTAAGGTGGCAACAGCAGGGAAAGGGGGTAACCCAAAGGGGTTGGGACAACCCGGCCAGTGTCCTGGCATGCAAACCCTTTTAAAAGTCCAAAACACATGCCCCCAAGGTAAGGAGCTTTTGGGGGGAAAGAAAAAGGCCCCAAAATTCAATAGGTGTCCCCACAGTTTTTGCTGGGCCCACATATCTTTAACCCTGCGTAATATGTTTGTATGGCTTCAGGCCCCTTTTCCCGGGGCGGCCTTTCATTGGGAAATGAGCATAAGCAGGGTTTGGGGGGGTCAACTTCCCATGACTCCACTCCGGGGTTTTCCTTGGATTTTAAAAGGCACGGGAAACTGACATGGTGGGTTTCAACCCCTTGGGGTAAACCTTCAAGGCCCCTTTTGGGGTTGGGTTTCCCGCTGGAAAACCAGCAGGGTGAACTTCAGACTGACATTAAAGCTGACCTCTTTTATTAGAGACCCGACGGGCAAGGCGTTTTTTTTTTTTTTGTTTTTGGGGGTTTTTTTCAAAGCCTTGCACTTGTACTTTCTGTTTTGCTAAATAAAATCAGAAGCCCTGTATTTTCACCTGAATAAAGTCTCTGTCTCTGCCTGAACACTGAAGTCCCCCGATCCCCCAAAGCCGCTAAAGCTCACAAATGTATAAATAAAATACACACCCTTTTTACAAAACAGGCATTTTTTTTTAACGCATATATACATTCACATACAAATAAACACAAAATTTTTAAACTCCCAAAACATATGTCACAAACATATATACAAAAAAATACACACATGTATAAACATAGATATATTCACACATAAATACAAACACATAAAATACAAAAATATCATACACAAACATACTAATACCCGAATACCAAATAAAAACCCAAAATATACACCACACAAATAAAAAATTTTAATTTAAAACACATTGACACACCCAAAAATGTCACACATTTAACACACATACATGTACAACATATATACACATTTTTTTCCTAAAAACCAAAACATATTTACACAAAATATATACCCAATCACACATAAAAATATTGTACAAAAAAAATAAACATATACACAGACATTTACCAAATATAAAAACCAAAATATACAAAACATTACATACACATATATACAGAAATTTCCCTTACACAAAAACCCGACAAATACTTACACCAATAATACCCTACAACATACACCAAAACCCTATTTACACACATATACATCACAACATATACACACAATTTAATTTCCCACACATATACAAAAAAAACTTCCCAACTTTTAAAGTAAAAAAGCAGATTTTGAAGGTGGGGCGTGCCGCCAAAAAAACCATAACCACGCCCCTCTATGGTGAGCCACCCCCCCTTTAAAAAAAAGCACCCTACCCACCTAACGTTTTTAACACTCTGGGATGAAAGCTGGGTTTGGCATCACCCAGTTTTCCTGATTTTTGGGTTAGCCATCACACCGGGGGAAAAGTTGGGAATACCCCCAAAAACTGTGCCTACACCTAAACCAAAAATTACAATCAATATTTCCCCCAACATTTTTTTAAATAACATGTACACAGGCTCTGCAGACAGTTAAGTGACTACAGGGCAGTAACAGTAAGGACTCACCGGAACATCTCCTGTACTGGAATTGTTATCTTTCCCTTTTTTCTCCATCCTGTCCAGATGATTTCTTTCCGACTATACTCGCCCTGCAAAATTACCACCAAGCACCTTAGAATTTTTTTTTTTTTTTCAGCATTTCCCTACCTGACCACCTCTGTACAAGCAAAAAAGGATGAAGGTAGGTGTAGGTGGAAAAGGGTTATGAGGCGAATTGGGGAGTGATAACTGGAGGTGAGGGGAATATGGGTATAAGGTGGAGAGGTTATGGGGTGATGGGGGTTGTATTTTGTGTTGGTACAGATCATAACACAAGGGGGGGGGAGTGGGGGGAAGAGGATACAAGCACAGTTTACAATCTCTTTGGGGAGCATAGGACCATCCCCAGAGATTATCACGGCGCGCCTGCCCCCCCAGATTCATATTGAATTTTTAACTCCTACCCTGCACCCCCAAAATCATTTGAGGAATGATCTTCAGGATACAGGAGAGGAGTTTTTTTCTGTCATTTTTTTTTTATGTTCTTAATTCATACGGGTTTCCCCCCTTTTGGGACTATGTCGGACCGGGATTATTTGGCCAACTTTGGGATTGTTTCTGTAATAAAATGGTAAAAGAGGGCTAATGCGGGGAGTGTTCTTTTAAAAAAAAAATTTTTTTGTGAAAATTGTGTTTTTTTTTTTCCTTTAATTTCATTTTAGTAATGCGGTAGCTACAGACGCCCTCCAACTAGCACTCGGTTTTGGGTGTCAACCACATAGTTTTTTCTTTCCCCTGGGCTAAACACTAACCCCGTGCCCACTAGGGGCCCCTTACCTAAAGAAACGGGGGTACGGGGAAAACCCGGGAAACCACCAAAAGTGACCCTCTTATTGAGGGGTCCCTCGGTGGCTGCGGGTAAATTTTAGAATAAAAGGGACCGGGTTTTTAAGACCATCCCATTCTATATTAGCGGGCGCAGCTGTTGGTTTTTCCTTGGCTGTTATGGAAAATGGAGGGGAAACCCTCTCTTTTTTTTTTTTTCAAATATCTTTTACTTATCGAAAACCTAAACTCGGCACCCCTTTTAACATTACAGTGGATCCCGTGTGCAATTCCTTAAAAAATATTTTTTCAAAAAAAAATTACAGGGGGTTTCCCCTAATTTCCTAACCACCAAGGTAAAACCAACACAGCACCTGATCAATAAGAAGGGAAAACCAGATACGGTTCTTTCCATTCTAAAAAGACCAGCCTCAAAAAAGAGGGTCCACTCTGAAGGTTACCGCTTTTCCCCATACCCCGGGTGTTTTGGGGTACGGGGTAATAGTGATACAAGGTTAGTGTCACCAAAGCAACAAGAAACACATCGGGCGACACCAAGCCCGAGCGATATTAATGAAGAGGTTTGGGTCAGATACCTCCACTACTATCACGGGAATTTTTAGGAAAAAAACACAAACAAATTGCACGAAAAAAAATTTTTTATTTAAATAAAAACTCCCCCAACCCAAGCCCCTTTAACCATTTTTTTTGAAAAAAAAAAAAACCAAGGGTTGACCGACGTATCCACGGAATCCACTATCCAAATGGGAACCTGTAAATAAACAAACATTGCACCATACACTGGGCTGGATACCCTATTCAAAACTAAAAAAGCTGGGTGACACCCATCACCCACGGGTAACACCAGCCCCCAGGATGGAATACGGTGCCACCTTTGGGGGGGGAGGTCACCCAGCTTTCTGGATCTGAATAGCTTTTGCCATAGCAATCACCAGAGTCTTTTCCCCTGGGGCCTGTCTCCTGCCCTCTGCAGCCACCAAAAAGACCACGGGGGCAGGAAAAGGGAGCAGAGGCAATTTCTACCCCTTAAAGGGCCGTCTCCGCCCATTAGACTCCCAAGACAACCGCAGGGCCAGGAGACGGGAAAAAGGACAAAGATAAGTGGGCAACCCAAACCCCCTTTGCACATTCAAACACACACCCCCCACACACACACATACCCCTCCCCCAGAGACTCACACACAAACCCCCCCCACACACAAAAACACACCCCTCACACCTGAAACCACACAACCCCTCACACACACACACCCCTCAATCAAAACAAATACACACACACCTCCACCCCACTGAAATACAACACTGGCCACACTCCTCCTCTGCGCACACACCTGCCACCCACTCCCCTGCACCTCTCCCCCCATCTCCATGCACCACTCTGCCCCCCATCCCTCTGCACACACTCTCCCCCCATCTCCCCTGCGCACAAAAACTCTCCACCCATCCCCCTGCGCACCATCGCCCCCCACCTCCTCTTTTACTCTCCCACCCACCCCGCGCACACACTCTGCCACCCATCTCCTCTGGGGTACTCCGCCACCCACTCCCTCACATACCTGCCACCCATCTCCCCCCGCAGACACCTCCACCCATCTCCCCCGCGCAACCTCTGCCCCCCATCTCCCCTGCACACACACTCCCACCCATCTCCCGTGTACTCCTCCACCCATCCTCTGCGTACTCTCCCACCCATCTCCCTGCGTACTCTGCCCCCCCACTCCCTGGTACTCTCTGCCACCCATCTCCTCTGGGGTACTCTCTCCACCAACTCCTCTGCTACTCTTCCCACCAATCTCCTCTCTACTCTCTGCCACCCATCTCCTCTGCACCCTGCGTCCCATCTCCCCTGCACCCTGCGCCCCCTCTCCTCTGCACCCTGTGCCCCCTCTCCTCTAGCCCCTCCACCCATCCCTCTAGCACTCTGCCACCCATTCCTCTGAGCAACCCGCCCCCCATCTCCTCTGACACTCTGCCACCCATCTCCTCTGCACACACTGCCCCCCCATCTCCTCTGCCACCGCCCCCAATCCCCTTGTACTCCTGCCACCCATCCCCGTGTACTCTCTGCCACCCACCTCCTCTGCATACTCTGCCACCAATCTCCTCTCCACTCTGCCACCCATCTCCTCACAAACTCTGCCCAAAACCCCTTCCCTCTGCCACTCTCTGCCCCCCCTCTCCTCTCAACTTCTCCACCCCACTCCTCTGACACCTGCACCCATCTCCCTGGCACTCTGCCCCCCATCTCCTCTGCACCCTCTGCCACCCATCTCCTCGCACACTCTCTGCCACCCATCTCCTCGCACACTCTCTCCACCCATCCCTCGCACCTCTGCCCCCCTCTCCTCGCATCTCTGCCCCCCATCTCCTCGCAAAAAACTTGCCACCCATCTCCTCTGACACTCTCCCCCATCCCCGAGCACTCTCGCCACCCATCCCTCGAGCACTCTTCCACCAAACCCTCTGCAACACTCTGCCACCCACTTTCTGCAACCCTCTGCCACACACCCCCACACACTCCCACACACTCCCCCTGCACACCCCCCACCCTCCCTACGAACACTCACCTGTCTTGCGCTGTTCTCAGTTCGAGGGGGGTGGAGCCTCACGGGGCCCCCTAAGCCCCCCCCCTTCCCCAGTGCTCGGGCTCCCCCGCTCTCAACAGCTTCCATAACTACAAATATTGCCGGCCGGGCCCAGGGTGGTGGGTTCAGGGGAGCGTCAGAACCTGCCGATGCCTCCTTTTTACACATAAAACCCAGGCAGCTCTTCAGCCGGGGGGTTGAACAACTGAATTACACTGAAGAGACGTAACTGGGGCTATGATTAAAACACTACACACATGCGCAGGGTTTCCCTACAATGGGCCCAAAAAATTAAATAAAGGCGAGTGGGGTTTTTGCAAATGAACTTATTTTTTTTGGGCTCTTTTCTGACGCAAAAAGTAAGTTTTTACTCTTGTAGCTCATTTGCATATACTAAAAAAAAATAAACAGCTTTATTTTTAAGGATTTACTTTTATTCCTTTATGAAAAAGGGATTTTTTACAAGCCTTTGTGGGATAGCATTTATTTTACATACAAAAAACCTGGTGACAGGTCCTCTTTAAAGAACTTGATGTTGATTATGAGTTCTTGCATTAAATATTATTTACTTTTTTAGATAAACAGTTTTTTGCAACTTGAGAATTGAGGTTTTGTTAGGGTTATTAAAGGGGTTGTCCCCAATTTTCCTCCGACTCCTTTTGTTTTTTAATGTTTGCATTTAAAAAAAATAATCTAAATTGGGTAGTCCCCACAATCCATCATCCACAAGAAAAATTAACATGTCACTGTACTGCACGTTATGCGTTAAAAAAATAAAATAAAAACACTACCGGTTATTTTCATCACCCTGCCTTCCAAAAATGGATTCCAAAATGGATGTCCCCCAAAAATGATATCAATAAAAATGTCAACATAAGCCAGGAAAAACAATCCCATACACAGCTCTGTACACAGAAAATGTGTTTTCTTTTCTAAATAAAAGTTTTCTAATTGTGTAAAAGCAGTAAAACATAAAAAAAAAATACAAATTGGGTTTTCGCGCAATCTATCATATGCGATAAAAATTAGCATGTCTTCATAACCCCACGGTGACCGCTGTAAAAGATAAAAATAAAAAACACTACCAAGATTGCTGTATTTTGTTCATTCTGCCTCCAAAAAAACTTGATAAAACAAAATCAGTGTCACCAAGAATTGACATGTCATTTCTTGGAGCGCATCCAAAAGATGGACCCGACAGCTGCGATGCAAACATGGAGCGGCGATCACTCATGTGAACGCCGATGCGTGTTCCACATTGCCCCAGTGTTAAAAACCCTCCTTTTTTCCTAAGCATGTCTGGGTCCCTTTTACCAAAAACCCAGAAACGCATCACAAAAGCGTATGTTCAAAATACGGACACAAACGCCGGTAACATACAAATGGTGGGTGTTTTTGTTTTTACTTATTTTGTGGGTATGACACCTCTTACATGCAAAATTTTTAAATTTACAATATTTTGAATTTTTCCCATAAACAAGGATTTGTTTTGACAAAAAATTTAAATTTCAACAAAGTACATGTGTCCCCGAGAAAAAATTTTCAAAAATTCCATGAATAGGTTTTAAAATTAAAAGTACGGGGTTTAGATTTGAAAAAAAGGCTTAGACCTTCAAGGGTTAATAAGGAGCTGCTTAATCTCCATGCAATGGTTGGAGATTTACTGTATTGCTCTTTGATGGTTATTGATACCGTTGTGTAGTGCAGCCAGGATCTCTGTTGTGAAACTTGTTATTTTTTGGAGATACCAATTCTAGAATAGACTTATTAAGAATTAGAAATTGTAACTCTGTGATACATGAAGAATTTTGTATAAATGGTAAAGGTCTTATTTGAAGAGAACATTAAGGACATTTGAGGGACTTTTTTAGGGATTTGCATGGCCTTTGTCTAGATATGCATTTGGTACTTTGTTAATATTGCCACAAAGCATAATTTTACCGTATTATTCTCTATTAATAAGGTCTATCAGGTATTTCAAAAATGTACCTTGGTATTTGTTTTAGTTATTTAAGAAAAGTATATAATGTTTTGTTATTTATAACATATTTTAATAAAATATGTCTACCCTGTTTGTCAAATACTTTTAACATTTTGAAAGGTTTGGGAACTTTTGATGGCAGCAGGACATTCTTCTTGATGTACAGAAAATGTGAGAAAAAAAATTTGTGTCTGGTTCTCTAGATTTCTTGAACACAGAATGTCACAATTCAGTGATCTACTATCCATAGTAGTGACCTTTGAATGAGGTATTACAACACTTATATTACGGGATGAGATTTTAAATTAAAAAGTAATGGAAAATGCTAGTTAAAGGGGTTTTACCATGAACGAATTCCACTGCACAGATCGCTCGCAGCTAGCTGTGAGCTGACCATGCATGAGAATAAAGAGAGCTATGCAGCTATCCTACCCATCCATTTACTTCTATAGGAGTTCCAAATATAGCTGAGTGAGTGTGCTCGGCCACAGATAGCTGCGAATGACCTATGTAGTGGATATTCGTTCATGATAAAACCCCTTTTAGCAAATTTAAATGGTTTAGCTAAAAAGATTTGTCACTCTGCCCTAACATCATACAAAAGACTATGGTGAATACAATTCTAGAACAAGCACAATATCAATGATATGTTATAGTTATATTGAAGGAAATTAGATTAACTATGAAAATGTTAAACATTAAAACTAATCAAATATAATAAAGTCTTTGTTCACAATTAATTTTCCAGCTAAAAGTTAAGGATGTTAGGAAGGCGGGAAAAATATTGTTCTTGAGAAGACATGTTCACCTATCTATGCTTATTTATTGTTCTTAAATGGCAGCATATCTAAGACAAAGAAAAACCGCGTGAAACAGCCAACTGGTTAAAAAATATTAGCTCTTAGACTCCTGAATAGTCTTTGTAAAGACAGGCTCTTTGCAGATTCTATGGCACCGAAAACTTATGCTGACTAGAAATGTCGGAGGAGTCTTTATTCATGAAAAGTGAACAGTTGATTGGAAACTAAAATAAGAGAAAATAGAATGAAAGAGGGAGACAAAAAGAGAAAAAAGGGGGAAAATAGGGAAAAGAAAGATAAGCTTATCTAGCTCTTAGAATCATTTTAGATCAGAAAAGTGTCACAATGGGAAAACTGAACACCCAAGCTAATAAAAGATGGTTCAGCTAAGAAAAACTTCTCTTTTCAGTTAATCAGTCACATTATTATGATTCTTGGACAGTCTTATTTTCATCCATTCTAGTGAGATTGTTGGTCTGTTGGTGAAGTAATAGCTCTTAGGGGTCATGGGTTCTTCTATTTCTGAAAATTATTAGCTTAATTGGGTATTCCCATTTGTAGGGAATTCCATGTTCTCTTAACAGTTTAATAGATGTTAAAGTACTATGATTAAGCATTGTCAGATCTGTCAACATGGCGATGCAAATACGTGTTTTCTATTTTAAATAAAAGCATTTTTATTGTGTGAAAGCAGTAAAATATAAAAAATATATAAATTAGATATCGTTGTAATCATATCAACCTGCTGAGTAAAGTTAACATTATTTATCATTTATACTGCAGGGTGACTGTTGTCAAAAATAAAAAAAAAGAAACACTACCAGGATTGCTGTATTTTGTTCATCCCACCTTCCAAAATTGTTGATAAAAAGCGATTAAAGTGTCATGTTGTTGGAATAATACTTATTACTGTGTGCAACAACCACTTCTGTATGTATTGCATGTGTGAGCCTTTGTCATGGGATATTGTCATTGTTGATAAAGTTAGGCTGTTAAAAAAAAAAAAACACTGTGAGAGGGAGACAGCTCAGATCTTGCTTACTGCAGATGGACTGGTATGTGCAGACATGTTCTCATGTGTGCTGAGACGTTATGCTTGTTCTGTTCAAGAATAAAGTTCCTTTTGCTGTTTAACTACTGGATAATGATCTGGATAATCTGCTGCTAACAGGTTATGGGCCCAGTATCCAAGTATTCCAGTATCCCAGAATTCAAGTATTTCAGTAAAGTGTGAACAGTGAGAAGATAAATAAGAAGATAAGATGGCTGCTAGTAGCAATCCTGTGAAATTCTCAGTGCCAAGCCTGACAAACCAGAACTACCAATCCTGGAAATTCAAGGTGAAGATGCTTCTAATAAGAGAAGGTACGTGGAAATATACACAGGAGCCCAAGCCTGATCCTCCATCAGAGGAATGGATAGAGAAGGATCAGAAAGCACAGAGCACTATCTCCCTCACTATAGATGATGACCAGATTGTACACATATGCAAATGTAACACTGCAAAGGACATGTGGGAAGAGCTACAGAAAGTGCATGAAAGAACAAATCTCAGCAATAAGCTTTATCTAATGAGGAAATTGTATCAGTCCAAGTTAAGTAAGGGCCAGAATATGCAGGACTACATCAGAGACACCCTAGAAATAGTGGAGCGTCTGCGCGGAATAGGCGAAGACATAAAAGACTTCCATGTTGCTGCACTGTTACTCAGCGGTCTCCCAGAAAGCTATGACACACTGGTCACCGCACTAGATGCACGGCCTGATGATGAGCTCACATTAGAATATATAAAAGGCAAGCTTGTGGATGAATACAAGAGAAAAACAGAGAGTACAAGCAGCAGTGATGTGTCCACCGCAGAATCTGCATTGAAGACTCAGAATCATACAACACATAAGAGTCATGTAAAGGAAACACGTGAATGCTTTGTATGCAGGAAAACTGGTCACATAAATGCAAATTGCAGAGTCTGGAATTCAAAAATTAATCAGCTAAAAAAAAGGGGAACAATAAAAGAACCCAAAAATGCTATTAACCCTTCGGGACCCGGGGGTTTTTTTGGTGACACGTTCGTTTTTCCCTCCTCGCCTTCTGAAAGCCATAACTTTTTTATTTTTCCACCTATATAGACACATGAGGGCTGTTATTTTGCGGAACAAGATGAACTTTCTAATGGTGTTATTCACTATACTATAGAATATACTGGGAAACCGCAAAAAATTCCAAGTGGGACAAATTTGTGAAAAAAAAATTTTTTGCCATGTTTCTGGGTGATTTGCTCTTATGGCGTTCAATCTTGGTAAATTTAATGTGTTATCTGTAATTCTACAGGTTGTTATGCCTCCAGCAATACCCCAAAAATGTAGGGTTTCCGTTTTGTTTTGGTACCCGTAAAAAAATTCCAAACATTTTCTATTTTTGAAATTTGCGCCCGGGGCCATTTTGTGCGACCAATAACTTTTTTGTACTAACACCTTATGGACGTCATGAGCGGGCATTTTTTGCGGGCTGAAGTGTACTTTTTATCGCTAGCAGTTTGGAATGCATGTGACTTTTTTGATCATTTTTATTCCATTTTTATTCGTTACCCCCAATGATAATATGGGGGTAACGAAAAAAAAATATTAAATCAATAAAATCCTGTTTATTTATTTCTTTTCGTTGCACCCATACTATTGATCCGTTGGCTAACGAATATAAAGAAATAAACATGATTTTTTATTTATTAAATCTTTTTTTTTCGTTACCCCATTTTATCATTCGTTTTATATACACATCGGACAACTTCTGATAGTCTTAATCATTGGATTTCGGCTGTGACAGTTTGATTTCAGATTGTCCTTAGAAACCCATAGGATCGTGCGCTCCTTCTACACCCATTGTTCCAAATAACGGCGCCTCTTTTAAACATAGCCAAGTCACAGAGCGCACTCAGAATTTCCTTTCCCCAGAGAACTCTATGAGAAAGTAGCTCGCGCTCTTGATTGCTAAGCTGGATGAGCCCCCGCCGCTTTCCAAACCAATCCAGCCGTTTCATGCATTTTACTGTATTTTGAACTGTCCCCGCCTTTGAAATATGATTGGTCATTTTGTTCCCCATAGATCTATGACATTGTCGCTCCTATACTGATGTGGTCAATTCTCCTCCATAGGTAATAATGGGACATGTCGCTCCAGATTCTGATTGGCTGGTTTAATGCGACCAATGAGAATAGCTTAAACAATTTGAATTACTGTATTTTCCCGGCGATTCACTCTATGCGAATTCCCCTATGTAGCGCCGGTCTCGGCGCACAACGCGTTGTTCGTGTTTTAATAAAACTGCTTTATTTGTAAGAAAGGGTTTCGTCTCTTTATCTGACACCCACTGTTGTGACATTTAATAAAAATGATTTTTTTATTAATCCTTCATGCCGCACGCGCTGAGGAGCCAACATTTCAGAGCGCCCCATGCTCTCCATAGGACTATAATGGGAGAAGTACTCGCGCTCTGATTGCTGGATAGCCAAGCACCCTCTAAGCTCAGCCAATCACACATTTCTTTCTTTTTACTGCATTGTTTTATGCGCGCTCCGCGCCGTTAAATAAATGTGGCATGTCACTTTCTCCCCCCGCGCGGATTCGCCGAGCGGGGCAGGAGCGACAGATTCCACTGTTCTCAATGAAGCCAGTGATACCGTAATTGCTGCCGGAGGGGCGGATTGGCGCCGAGTACTGAAGCGCAAATCCGGCGCCAGTACGGTGCAAATAACGCAAGCAGAATAAGCCGTGGTGAGAACGAGCCTTAGAGGATCTTGGTAAAACTCCAACTCACCATTTTAACGATTTATGAAAAACAACCCAAGGATGTATTAAACCTCGCCCAGCAGTGATAGGATCAAAGCCAGGACCAAACAAATTGATGTAAACATCGCCACCGAGGCGAGATTTAGATGGAACATGGTATCATTGACTTTTGTCTACTGCGAAACTTTACAAGATGATAGCTAATAGCCATGACAAAGCCATTGACAATGAACCAAGTTTGAAGAGATTTAAAGGAAAAATGATGGGACTAATTGGATAAGTAAAGTTTGTTGAGTGTGGGATGTTTTTTGGAATAAATATTATATTACAGTGTGCAACAACCACTTCTGTATGGTGATTGCAATGTGTGAGCCTTTTGTCAAGGGATATTGGCATTGTTGATAAGCTGTTAGGCTTGTTTAAAAAAAAAAGAAAAACCACTGTGAGAAGGTAGGCGAGACAGCTCAGATCTATGCTTACTGCAGTATGGACTCGTATAGATGGCAGACATGTTTCTCATGTGTTGCGAGAAGTTATATGCTTGTTCTGTTCAAGAATAAAGTTCCCTTTTGCTGTTCAACCAACTGGATAATGATCTGATAATCTTCTGCTGATACGACATGTAAACCCCAAAAATTTATACCCATATTAATAAGCGCATCAAACTCATGCCCACAAAAAAAACAAGCCCTTAATCAGTTCCATACACAGAAATTTAAAAAAGTGTATCTGTCGGACTATGATGTCATAAAAACACAATTTTTCAATTTTTTACAAACTTATTTCTATTGTGTAAGTAGTAAAACATAAAAAAATATAAAATTTATATTGTTTTAATTGTACCAATCCGCATAGTAAAGTTATCATGTCATTTATTTATGGCCCAAAGCAAAAGAAACTGTGAAACACCTGTGGGTCTAAAAGTGCACAATACATCCCTGGATGAGTTCTCTGAGGGTTGTTGAATTCAAAATGGGGTCAATGCTAAAGAAACGTAACACCTGTAGACCTAAAATGCACAATAGACCCTGGAATGATTCGCTAGAGGGGTGATGTGTAATCCAAAATTGTCTTGCTTCTCAAGGATTTCCCCAGTTCTGGTACTTTGGTGGCTTTGCAAAAGAGACAGACAACGGGAACACACCAAAGAGACAAATAGACACACCCTCCCCCTGTACGCGCCTGGGCTATGCGCAAACAGCAGTTTACACTCACATGTAGGTTATTGCTGAACTTGGATGAAATTGTGTAACAAATTTTGAGGGTTTTTTTCCCGGATTCTTTCTTAAAAATAAAACATTTTCAGCTAAAACTGTATATTATTGGAAAAAAATTAATTTTTCATTCTCACAGCCTAACAGGAAAAAAAATATTCACTCCTGTATATATTCCCTAGGGGGTTTATTTTCCAATATGGGGTCTTTTTATGGGTGTTTATTATATTTACGCACCTTAGGGTGTCTGCAAACCTGTAAAGGGGTCTAAAGAAAATCCTAATGATAATGAGACCCAGTAGGTGCTCTTCTTATTCTGACGCTTGTGGTTCAGTCAAATAGCATAATAGGGCCAAAATAAGGATTAGTCTCTAAATAAATGGCAGAATTCAAGGGAATCAAATATAGGTTTTGCGGTTTCTCTGGTAACTACTAGTGATGTTCCAGTTGAATACAATGATGACAAAATGAAAAACATTGGCAAAAACAGGTAAAATTTTTAAATATACCTCCACTTGTGCTTTAATTTCTGTGAAACACCGTAAGTCGATTAATAAACTTCCTAAAATGCCCTTTTGAATACTTTAAGGGGAGCAGTTTTTTAGATGGAGTCATTTATGGGGGTGTCTAACATATAAGCCCCCTCAAAGCCGCATTAGAACTGGACTGGTCCCTAAAAAAATCTGTGTTGCAAATTTTCTTGAAAATGTGAAAAATCGCTACTAAATTTATAAGCCCCTTTTTGTTGTAAAAAATAAAAATACATTTAAAAAATGATGCCAACCTACAGTAGACATATGGTAGATGCTAGTTATAAACTATTTTGTGTGGAATAACTGTCTCATACGCAGACATTGTTGACGTTTGAAAATAGCAAATTTTTCCACATTTTCATGACATTTTGATATTTTTCACAAATGAACAAGGACTGTAGCAACCACAAACCTCTGATTTATTCCATAAAACCTGGTACCACTGGTTTGTTTTTTTGCACAGTGTATAAATTTGGAGTTTTTGGGCTCTGTACATCAACATTCTCTTTACCATTTTTTTTATTTTTTCTTTAATCAATCACATACTCTCAACTCTCTCTCTTTCTGTTCTTTTCCTTGCATGGAGTCTGCCAGTGGTCCTAGCTAACCCCCACAGACTCATATATTTGTCTGGTTTGTTACATTGTCGGTTTGCTCCTAGCAAGTTGTGATTTTCTGTGTTGCTTATTCCTGTTGTCTATTTCATGATCTATTTATTGTTGTTACTGTATATACTCGAGTATAAGCCGACCCGAGTATAAGCCGAGGCACCTACTTTTGCCACAAAAACCAGGAAAGCTTATTGACGTCGAGTAAAAGCCAGGATTGGAAAATGCGGCCGTCTACTGTACATATAAAAAAATAAAAATAGATACCAAAAAATTACATAGGAGCAGTTTAATGTCCCCCACGGGCAAAGTATCAAGGCTGGTAATAGGCAGATTTAAATTTTCCCCATAGGCCGTTATAGGCAGTATTAATGTACACATAGGCTGTATAGTCAGTTTAAATGTTCCCCCATAGCATGAATAGGTCGTTATACACAGTTATAGGCAGCTATATGTCCCCATAGGCAGGCTACAGGCAGATAATTGCCCCCATAGGCAGGTTATAGCTCCCCCTAACACAAACACTGGATATCCGGTGACGTCACTGCAAGAGTAGTCGCCGCAAAGGATTCCAAAGTCCGGGATGTGATAGAACGAAAATTTATTGAATCATCATAAAAAGGCTAGCAAGCACTAGGACAACAGACCCCCTGACATGGTAAACTAGACATGACGCGTTTCGAGAAAAACGTCTATGATCACTGCCTATGTTTATAACCGTTTAGAAGCCATCTTAAAAACCCTTTTCTAAACCTAATGGCCCATGAAGAAAGAGTCCACATGGTTAACCTAAAAATGGTCACAAAACAAGAAAAAGCAGGAGTAAAAAAACGGACGAAACTATGAGCAATGAATAAAGAATATATAGTAAGTGTGATGCTAATGAATAAAATCCAGTTACCAAACACTCTATGGCATATTAAGTACAGAAAGGCTATAATATATAAATAAACCATATACTAAATATTTGTTACATATGAATAAAATTAAGATATGATCTACCTCACGCAAACAATAATCTTAGTGTCAATAAATATAAAGGCATATCCGTCCGGTATATTTCAACCCCTCAGGTCTTCTGGTACCCACAAGTTTGTAAAATCATTGTGCCTCCCTATTGTATTAGCACTTTGGTCCAATTGCCCCCATCTATATGGTCATTGTTAATTGTTTCAATAGCATAAAACTTTAAACCTGTTTGTGTCCCCCTGATGGAAATCTCTCTCAAGAAATTTTTGGCTGCTCCTGACATCTAGAAGGCAGTTGTTTATGTATACCTTGTAACAAGTTCCTTGATGTCGTTGTTTTTCAGCCTTTCTTATGTGCTACCCACATATTTTTTTTATAGTTACAAGTATCACTCTATGATGTATAGTTCAGTGATGGCTATCAAGAGTTGAATGAAATTCTCCTATTGTAAATGTTTGTTGTCTGTGTATTATCTCAAACACTGTGGTTTTTTTAGCGAAGCACATTCTCCACAGCCGGGATCCCCGCATTTAAAAAAACCACCCTTCCTGGATAGCCACACTTTTCCCTGTGACTAATAATTTTGTTTGACGATGTACACTTGTGAAATAGGTGTTACACCAAGGCTACCTCTCTTTGGTATGACTCGAAACCCCATCTCTGAGATTAGTGTAAAGGGTTTCATTCTTGATGTCAGTATACCTGAGGATTCCTTTTGAATATAGATTTTATTTTGGTAAATTTCTACTGAAATTGTTAGTAAAAGAAAAGCTATTTTATAAGCACCCCCTTGGTGTTTCTTTTTACGAACATTTTTTTTTGTGGGGTTATACTAAAAGCTGTTTTGTGTTTATGTTTCTTTTTTTTAAAAGCTCTATCAAACTCCTGATTTTTATTTACCACTTCTTATAACCTTTGTTCAATAGTATTGCCGGCCACTTTCAAAAAGCTCCCTTTTCTTTCCGAACAAATCGCCTAGCTCTAATCATTTCACCATAAGTGTACTTGCCTAGATTGTGCCCTGGCAGCGAGGGCACTGTTAGCATTTTAAAATAGAGTTTCCCGAATGAGGTTTGCGAGAAGAGATTATACATGATTTTTCCTGTTTACCCCATTTCCTGTAAACATACGTCCAAAAAAGGGACACTAGACTTATTCCAATTCCCCTCGTGCACGTGTAAGTTAAAAAGATTTGTAGATTAATGTACTCCAAAAGTGTGTATGGGCCCACAATCGGCCAAGCCGCCATATGAGCAATTAGAATCATCTGATGTAGCGCCCATACCACACTATGCAGTCCAAAAAGGGGTTATGTTCATTGTAGATGGAATGGTGTTCCCACAGCATGGTGATATTGGCCCAAAGATGGGTGAAAAGTGGCACCCATCGGGGCCTCCCTCTAATTGTAATAGTAAAGTACCTTCAAATTTAAAGTAATTGCTGTTAATAGAGATTCCACTTGCCAAACAGATGTGAATTCCGGTAAATTGTGGGCCATAATCACTATGAATCTTCAAGAAAAAGGGGAAGGGGCAGTTTAAGGCAACTTCATGGGGGTATACAGGAAATATAAACCCACCACGTCACATGTAACCCAACTATAATTATCAATCCAGGCCAAATCTTTTTGATCTGTTTGTGAGAAGAGACCTTTGGTATCTTTTAATGTACCTGGTTGGCTTGTGACTTATGGGCTGCAGGTATATGGTCCAGCCCATAGTGCTTAAGCGCTCAATTAAGGAATTGTTTCCAGAGATAAAGGGCGTAAAGATGGAGGGAAGTACATTTTTATAGGACTTGGGGACCCCATATAAAATGGGAATTGTGGGAATCACACCATAAAATTCTTATTTTTTGTTTTCATTTAGGTGACCCCAAGGCCCATACCTTCCGTATTGAGACGTGCTAGTGCTGATTGAAAGCTACGATCGGTATTTTCTCTAGTGATCTCCGATTATGGTCCTGGTTATTGTTTAACAATATCTAAAGCTTCTGTTTCTAATAATAAACCAATAACCATTATTACCACCTGCTCCCACACCTATCAGCTTTCTTTTATGATTAGGTTTATCCAGTGTTGTTTTAATTCCTTTATTGCTTTTAATTGTGTGACCACGAAGATTCAATAAATATTTCGTTTATTCCTCATCCCCGACACTTTGGAAACCTTTGCGGCGACTACTCTTGAAGTGACGACACCGGATATCCAAAGTTTAGTGTCTTTGAAATGCCGCGAGGCCACGGCATGGTTGTCCGGTTGTGAAGTTAACGGAACGAAGCATAGGAACCCGCGCTATCCATTAGGACTTTGCCAATTTCAAGGTGTGCCTGCATCTCTTTGCTTGCATTATTGACCTTTTGGTAAAGCTTCCCCAACAGGTTATAGGTCGTCTTATATGTGCAGGTATAGTCCCCCTGAGGCAGGCTAAAAAGTAGTTATAGGCAGGAATAGGTCCCCTTAGCTAGTTATAGGCAGGTTTTAGGTCGTTATAGTGGCGAGTATAGGTCCACTAGTCAGACTATAGGCATGTATAAGATCCCCCCTAGGTAGGGTTATAGCAGATATAGGTCCCCCTAGGCAGGCTTTGGGAGCAGGTATAGTGCCCCTAGGTAGCTTATAGCCAGGTATAAGGTAGGTTACAAGCCATGTATAAGGGTAGGTTTACAGCCATGTATAGGTAGGTTATATAGCCAGGTATAGGTAGGTTTATCTAGAGCCAGTGTAATATGGTCCCCCAATGGGCAGATATAAGCATAGTATAGAGGCACAATTTTAAAAGCAAAAAAAACCACTTACCTGGCTCGCCCCGCTGCACTTTTAGCCGTCTCCCTCACTCTGTATCCCTCGTCGCTTCTTCGGCACAAGGCAGGTTGATGTCATCAGCGCGCACTCAGCGTGATGTGACACAACGCTGGCCTGTTGGCCTGTAACCGGCCTCCGGGAGACGTCCGCAGAGTCCTGCGGCCCGGCCCGGTAGTCCACTCGCGGGAAGCACGGAGGCGCTCGTGCTCTAATGCCCCGCAGTGAGGATCTTCCCTTCTATGCGCTCTCAGAGGAGATTCGCAATGCACGAGGAAGAGTTCGCTGGACAGAGCGCAACGAGGCCACAACCGCAGCGCCCGGCGCGCTGTCAGCTGACTCGGGATTCAGGTTATATGCGCTCCTGAGAGTCCATATAACTGAAGCGTCCCTTGTCGGCGCACGGGCCATCGCAAGCGCTCCGCGTGGCCGACCAGTCGAACGAGTATAAGCAGAGGTCGTATTTTTCAGCACATATTTTTGTGCGAAAAGACGATGGGCTATATACTTGAGTATATACGGTAATAATAATGATCATACTAATCTTTAATTCTATAGCCCAACATATTCCGCAGCACCTTGGAACAAATTCAAGGTAAACAACAGTCATTACACATTTAAAAGTACTTACAAATGAGACCACACCACAAGGTGTGAAATAATGAATTATGAAGAATCTGGTCTTCAAAAGGAAAGGGTGGGGGTGGGATCACCATTGACTCCACCCTCAAATGTTTCCCTGACTTGATTTTTTTAGTTTATTTAGCGCCGTTTTGGAAAGCTTATTTATCTAGTATCCTCCCATTACATTTATGTCATAAGTAATACTTCTAGTTGGCAGACAAAAATGCAAGAGACCTTTTGTACATCTGTTATTATCATTGTACAGCTTGCATGAGAACAAAATTGATATTTTCTGGAACTGCCTATGATTAACAAACTTTATGATGAAAAATAGTTGTATTCTCAAAGTTAGTTTTTTTCAAATTTTCTATGAAGACAAAATTTATATGGGAAAAGTGCTATAGAAATAAAAGATTTATTTTTAAACATTGCAAAATGAAGATGGAATATAAGTTAGCCCTTTATTATGCATTGGAAAAGCTTCAAACTTTGTTGGATAACTAGATCCCAGTTATGGAAATGTTTATGTTTTCTATAATCTTTTTTTTATGTACATTTTTTCTAATTTCTTTTTCTATTGCAAAATGTATATTATTTAAGTACATACAGAGTGCAAAATAGAACAGAATTTAACTAGTGCACAGTTTATATAGGAGATAAAAGATAAAGCAAAGAAAAAAGAGAGGTTTATGCAAAAGGACATATAAACAAATAAAGCACAAGAGATATTGGATAGCTACAGTAAATAACAACCTAAACATGGGCATCAAAATCCAAATACATTACAAAGCTTAGGACCCCAAAATGGATGTTTATACAGAAAAATATTAAAAATAAATAAATAATATTGTGATAAGAAGGGAACATCCTATACATAAAGAGGCAAAAAGGAGGACTATATGGTTAATCAGAGTAGGTATTTAGAGCTGAAGTGTTAGGCAATGTTCCACACAACACGTGTTATTTGCAGGGCGTAATTCCGCCCCGCAATTACGCCGTGTGGACGGGGGTGGTGGGCGGAGCGGGGGATGTAGCGGGGGGGCCGGCACCTCTCGTAGGTTCGCAGGAGCGGGGAGAGGAGACGTAGAGTCCATATTTCTCTATGTGAGAACAGTGAAGAATACCGTAATGGAATGGGCCGTTTTCGGCCCGTAAATTGTCGCACTTTCGGGCGCGCTAAAATCGGCCCGAAATACGGCCCATTTTAAGCCGTGTGAACATGCCTTTAAAGCATAATATACTCGACAATTATAGAGAAAAGACCGAATAAGACAGAGGGAGAGGAAGTGTAAAGACAAATAGCACGAATACACTGCTAGACGGTGGTAAAATCCCAGTACTGACATCTAGTCTAAAGTGAGGGATACCCCCTGGAAACAACAGTAAGAAGAAAAAGAAGGATTAGGACATAAAGCAGGGAAGGACTGAAAAGACTTTCAATGGAATCAAATCCTTCGACACTTATTTACTTCCTCTTACTATAAGCAATTCATTCTTCCATTGTAAAAAAAATATTTATACAATAAGTATTAATACTTCTTCAAACACCATAAAATGTGAGCTGTTTATATAAATTCTTATTGGTAGCCTTGTTTCTCACTGGGTCCATGCTTACATTTTTGCTACATACAGCCATGAAGAAATGAAACTACACTACCTTTAAATTCTATGGTTTTAAGTATAATAAAGAACAAAACTTCTTGTCCTTAGAAAGTTAGAAAATTTTAAAATACAACCTCAGATAAACAGGACAATCTTGGCAAAAGTGGTCGTCCCATCAAATTTACCCAACGATCAGACCATGCAAAGCTCAGCTAAATTACAAAAAACCAAGAACCATATATGTGACTCTACTAGTCTCAGCATGTTAAATGTTCAAGTTGATCACGGTACAAATACAAAAAGTATGACTTGTTTGGTAGAGTTGCCAAGAAGAAGGCTCTTAATTCAAAAAGAACATGGGCAGCAGTCACATGTTTTTAGTCAAAAATAGCATCTGAACAAACGTTACGTTAAAAAGATTTGACCATAATGCCCAGCACCACTTCTTGGAAATCCCTAATAAGCACTAACGCCTAATACCTACTGTCAAGAACTGTGGTAGAGGGGTGATGATTTAGGCTTGTTTTGCAACCACAGGACCTCAGCATTATGCAGTCATTGTGTTGAGTAAGAAAAAAAATGGCACAGCTAGCTTACCACATCGAGGTTGCACGGAAACGACACCCTGGTAAATGCCTATGCGTAGCAGCAAACAATAGCAAATGGATTCCAGCACTCCTCTTCTATTTAAAATGCATATGTATTGTATCCCACATATAAAAATGTGCAGGAACATGGTAAGAAAAATCATAAACACTGACGCATTTCGGACCTTGACAGTCCTTTCTCATGTCATAAACATGCTTTGCTTAATATATAATTACCCATTAATTTCAGTTAAAATCGGACTTATTCTAATCATATTTTAAGTTGGATTCCCTGACCATATAAAAAAAGAAGAGAGAGATTACCAATACAAAATTCTCCTATTCTAATGTTTGAGCAAAGTAAATACTTCCAAGACATTAAGGGCGACGTGTATGAACGGGGCTGCGCCAGATATCGGGCGAGCTTTTCACCGACAGTCAGCGCATCCCGGTACTTACATTTTTAAATCTCCCACGCGGGGGCGGGGGGGCGCGCACTATGAAAACGTAGCAAAGCTACATATTTGTAGCTCGCTAATGGCATTTTCTTGGGTGCATTATAGCCTGGTAACAGGTATAACCACTTTCCAACGTGGTATACCTGATCCAAAACTGTCCTGCCCGGAAGCGCTAGAAATGCGCCTTAATCTAAACCCTCGTAGAGTGTTAAAACGCCAAATATTCATAACATTCACCCTAAATCTATTATTAATAAATACCTGCTAGTTCTCTTTGATAATCCAATATTTGAAGGATTACTGCAAGACAGATGTAAATAGTTACCAAGAGAATATCAACAATCTGTAACTTGCTGCCTCCAAATTGTTTTTCTTCAATATGTTCAAAAAAGACATGGCTTAAAACACAGGTTTTTTCAATGTGGATACACATTATGCAAAACTATCAGTTTGTGTGCTCTACTAAAATAATTCCTAATGTTATTGATCATAAATCGCACATTAAACATAAATTGTAGGAGTACACACGTTGTGTATATGATTGCACAACTTGCAACCTAGGTATATAGGATGTACTATTCGTGAACTGAAGGATCATTGCTTGCAGCATTTAAATAATATAACTAATCCCAGTAATCACAACATCTCTGTCACGAGTGGTCCCGCAGCCCCTTGCCCGGGCTGCGGGCGCACTCGTGCTGCCTGTGCCCGTCGGTCTCCCGGCGAGCAACGTGCCAGTCCCACGGACGGGTCGCCCCGTCTTCCCCTTACCTGAAATGCTCCTCCTCCGCGCTCCTGTTCCGGAGCCCGGGTATGCGCATGCCGCTGCCGCCCGGCTCTCGGGGATTTAAATGTCCAGTACGCCATTTCTTGGTAAAGGGCGTGGCAGGTGACCCTATTTAACCTCCGTCCTCTCCGGGTCACCTTTGCCGGATCTTTAGTGCCGTACGGCCTTTAGAGGAAAGCTTCTTCTGCCTCATAGCCTTCCCATCCGATGTACCGAACCATTTACGCTCCTGTTTTCCTCGACCACAAACCTTAGGGCCGCCTGTTCCTGACCTCTGCCTGTCCCCCGACTTCGCCTTCGTCTCACTGATTTTGTACCATGCACTGCCTTGGCTGCCACCGCAAGAAGTCACGCCATTGGTGCGACCTGGTAGTTGCTCTCCGCCGCAGCAGAGTCCATCCCGCCTTTGTGGCGGGCTCTTGTGAAAATCCGGTTCTATTAGATTCCGCCCCCTGGTACGGCTTACACCATCGCTTGCGGTGGTCCAGTGGATCCACTACCAGCATCCGTTACAATCTCCATGTTGCAAAACATTGTATCGAGTGTCGTAACTCGAAAGTAGATTCATTGCAAATTACATGCTATTGAAAGCTATTGAAAGAAAACAGACATCACAAAGAGGCTGCAATATTCAGCAATGTTTATTGGATAGAGAGGCATTTTAGAGTATATATTTTTGCCTTATCAACATTGTGCTCAGATTCTCTGTTTCGGGTATGTGTAGAATGCGGCTACCCAAGATTGGAGCCTCTAAGCGTTGTTGTTCCTTGAGTAGCAACTTGCTTGTTGTCTCTATGACGCCATTGGTTAGCCTTGTATCTTACAGTATGTGTGATTCACAAGTCATTGCCATTCCATAGTGACAAGGCAAGATGTCTCACAGGTCAGGTAACCGTTTAATTTGGCTAATGACATTACCTCACAGAGTTTTTTGTGTGACGTTCTTTTCAGGCGCCATGGGACATCAGGGATTGAGGACAGGTGAACCAGTACATAATATGATTAGGGTAAATCTAATTTTTTATTATAATTAATAGGTATTTTATATATTAAACAAAGCTGTTTATGATAATGACACGCTATGAGGAAGGACTGTTAAAGTCAAAACGCAATGGCATTTATGTTTTTTCTGAACATGCTCCTGCAGGTTTTTATATGTTGGACACAATAAATATGCATTTTATATAGAAGAGGAAAGCTGGAATCCAGTAACTGAGTGACGGCATAACTTTCACTGTAATACCGATAAATATATTGTCTTAAATAAATTTGATAGCCAATGATCCATCAAGCTTTGCTGAAACGAATTCATACAACAAGGCAATGATCCCAAGCACACCAGCATATCTACAACACAGCGGCTCAAAAAGAAAAGAATCAAGGTGTTGCAATGGACCAGCCACAGTTCAGATCTCAACTCAATTGAAATGCTATGGTAGGACCTTATGAGAGCTGTGCATAAATGGATGCCCACCAACCTCAATGAACTAAAGCATGAGCCAAAATTCCTCAAAATGTATGTGAGATACTAATAAAGCCACACAGAAAATAACCAGTTTATTGATGTTAAAGGTAGTTCTAAAGTATAGGTGCAAAGGGAAGAACGTAGTTTTTCACAAATGGGTTTTCAAATTTGGTTTTATTTCTGTAAAATAAATAATGACACAATGGAATTGTTGGGTATTGTTTATCTGAAGTTGTATTTGTCTAATATTAAGACCCTGATACGTAAAATGATATCATTCAAAGAGGGTTTTTTTTCTTATTCTTATGACTTTATATCGACATATACATATCACAAAAGGGACAGTGGTAGGGGTAGGTATAGATTAATTCCAATTTTTGGATACATAGCATCTTTGGATTTGAATATGACCGCCAGCACCAATGAAGACGACAGACAGTTAACCTTATCATTACTTGCCCACTATTGAATCAGGAATGTTGGTGATTGACAACATTGAGAATTAGTGATTTATGTTTTTAGGCCAAAACAGATTTTTTTTACTTGATGTTTATTTAAAGTTAAGTTTTAGGAGGTTATTTATTTGGATTTTTCTGTTATTATGTTTTTGATGTGTTTAAGGTATCTATGCTGTAAAATTCCTATAAAAAAAAGAAAAAAAGTCAAAAAGAAAAAAAGGGATGATCTCCTCACAGGACGGAGCAGAGGGATCTGAAGTAAGTGAGAGGCTGCTGCAGCTCCGTTACTGTATGAAGCGCTCCTGTTGACTCATAGCGCTGCCCCCCCTCAATATGTGTATGAATGGTCAAGACCTACCCTGGCCCCAGAACCGCCACTTAAACCCCCACCTGACCCAGCTATTGTAGGGGCCCCTCTTAACCCCTGGGGCACTCAGTCACCCACATGGCCCCAGCAACGCCCCACCTACCCCATTTCCGGTCACCCCTGGGCCACCATCAGTGTGGGGCTCCTCAGAATCCCATCCCGGCCCCTGCACCCTCCCCCCTGGGGGCCCCCCCACGGCAAAGCCCCACCAACCTGCGCCAATGTAGCCCCTCCACCTTGCCGCAGCGTGTGGTGCCCCCTCTGAAGCCCCTGGGCCCCTTCAGCAGCCCACCCTCGCCCCAGCACCCCACCTACCCCAGTTCCTCCCCCGGGCCCTAGCTGTGTGTTGGCGCGCACTGAACCCCTGGGCCCCCTCAGAATGCCCACCTGCCCCAGCGACTCCCCTTTTGGGGCGCCTTTAGAATACCCCGCACCTGCCTAGTGCCCCGCACCTGGCCCCAGCTTGTGTTGCGGCTCCATCGTGAAGACCCTCCTTGGGGCCCCCTCAGCATCCATCCTGCCCCATGCACCCCCACTTGAAACCCCCACCTTACCCAGTGCCTACCCCTAGGACCCATCATGTGTGGGGCCCCTCTTGAACCCCTGGCCGCCTCAGAAGCCCACCCTGTCCCAGCAAACTCCCCGCTGGGGGCCCTTCAGAGACCTCTCCACCTTCCCTAGTGCCGCCTCTACCTACCCCACTGTGTGGGGCCCACACTGAAGCACCTCAAGGACCCTCAGCAGCCCACCCTGCCCCCATCAACCCCCACCTATCCCAGTGCCTTCCCCCTGGCCCCATCTGTGTGGGCTCCTTAAGAAGCCCACCCATGCCCCAGCACCCTCCCCCATTGGGCCCCTCGGAAGCCCCCCACCTGTCCTATTGCCCTCCTGTACCCGACCCTGGCCCCAGCTTGTGTTAGGGGCCCTCTCAGGCGCCCCTGGGGCCCCCCCAAAAGCCCAACCCTCCCCAGCACCCCTGCCCACTAAACCCCCACCTACCCGCAGTGCCTCCCCCTGGGGCCCCATCTGAGAAGCCTGACCCACTCGCCCCAACACACCACACTGAAACCCCTGGGGTCACCCCCCCCCCCCCGGGGCCCCCGGGCCCCCCCATTCTGTGCAGGGGTTTCCTCTGGGGCCCCTCTGAAGCCCACCCTGCCCCAGTGCCCCTTCCCCCGGGCCCTAGCTGTGCGGGGGCCCCTCTTTAAACGTTAAAATTTTGGACCCAATGGAGAAGAGGAAAGGGGAAAAGGAAAAAACTGGTCCCCCATTTTAGGGCTCACCTGTGAAGGGAAATAAATGTATCTGCATGTGTTTCACCCGTAATTTTCTCCCTTTTAATAAACCCCCGTAATATCGGTCTTATTGAATCATATTCACTTTAAAAGTACGGTGGGGATTTTTTCAGGTTTTGTTATGGTAGTGAAAAAGCGGCGGAATTATATTTGGGCCCTTTGGATATTTTTTGCCCTATTGGTCTGGGGATACGGTTTGGTCCCCGTAACATAAAGTGGTGGGCATGTGGCGGGGATTTTTTTGGCCCTTGTCTACGTACTGGGCCTGCACAAAATTGGGTTTAAAAGTTAAAAAATTTAAAAAAAAATGGCGCAATTTTCCCTTTTTTTTTTTTCGGGGTTTGGGGGACTGGGTTTAGTGGGCAGGGAATGGGGGGATGGTTGACGGGGGGGGGCCCCCGAAAGTTCAGGGTGTATGGGGGCCCTGAAATTTTGATGGGCCCCGCCCTGTCTTCAGACCCTTTAGTTTTACTTATTTTTTTTCCTTTTTATTCAACATTTTAGGGGGTGTTTTTTTTGCTATTTGGGATACTTGTTTAAATTATTTTGCCAAAATTATATTATTCTTTACCCTATTGTGGGGGGAAAACCTGCGGGGTGGGAGCACCTTTGGGGGTGGGACTTTGGGGACAGGTAAAAACTTTTTTTGGGGGGGGGGGTGCTTTGGGATTGTCCCTTTTTCAGGGGTTTTTTGCAACCCCTGCTTTTTTCAGGCCAGGGGGTTTTTTTGGGGGGGGCCCTTTTTTAAAAGTTTGGGGGCCCTTCAGGGGCCCCCCCCCCAACCCCTCCGGGCAATTTAATTAAAGCCCCGGAAAAAGGTTTGGGGTGGTTTCCGAAAAGGAAAGGAAAAGGGGGGGACATTTTCCGGGAGGTTCCCAGCAATTTTTGGTTTATCTATTATGTTTTGGGGCCCAAAAACCCGACCCCCCAGGCCTTTTTTGGGGGAAAAAGGGAAAAGACTCACCAGCCCTGGGCTCACACAGGGTTCACTATTTAAAAAACAAAACCCGAATGATCTTTCAGTGGCCAAAAAACACTTCCCCCAAAAGATGCCATTCCCATTTAAAATCTGAAAAATTTTGGGTTTTAATTGGGGCATTTTAAAAAACGAGAGGGGGGGAGAAAGGGGAAGGGGGGAAATTTAAAATTAATGCAAAAAAATTTTTGGGCCTTCAAAAATGGGCTAAATATTTCATGCCAAACTTTATGTCAAAAATATTTGTGAACTTGTATGGGGCCAAAAAATTACACCTTTGGCAGGGGTTTAAACCAAATTTTCTAACCCCTTCCCTCACGCCTCACAAGTTTCCAGATTGTTGATTTGTTGACCTGTTTTAAATGACTTCTCTGCTTAAAATTGCCCTTTTGTTTTTTTAAGAATTTTTGGGTCCTTTTGAAAAGGGCCTTCTTTTGTTATAAAAAGTCTGTAAATTTTTTCAAATTTCTTGTATAAAAAACTTTTTCTTTAAAAAGGGGAGCTATACTCTCGAAACTCCCCACAAAAATACTCAGTTTTGCCTGGGAAAAAAAAATTCGCCTGAAATTTTTTACTCTCTACTTTCTTTCTATGGCTAAAAGGGACAAAAAAATACTAACTGCCAAACCAACTGACACAAAAGAGAGGAGCACTGTTTCCAGTGTCAGTTTGTTACTAGTAGTGCACATTTTTCTTTTTATCAAACTCCTTTCTTTTCCCCTTTTTTTTTGTTTTTTTTTTTCCAATTTTCCAATAACCAATTTTGCCCAAAAAAATTTTTTGTCCCCCTGTCTTTTTTGTGTATTGAATAAAATCATTTAAATTTGTATTCACTTATTTCTCCGCACCGGGTTGTTGTTTTGGTTGTTTATTATTATTTGGTGCATCTTTTGAAGAAGATTCTTTATAGTCTAACGAGAGGTTGTTTCTTTGGTTTAATAATTGTCTTTATAAATGTAATAAATTAAATTTGTTTCCACCCATCTCAAGAAATACAGCATATAAATATCATATAGTTTCTTATAAGATAACAAACAGAATGTACATCATTTTCAGAAAACCAAGGCCTCCACTTGAACACACATTCTTGGCTGTTTGCAATACATTTAGTGAATATGTTTGTGAAGAACATTCAAGCAAGTGGATCCTCTGTGTCCACTGTAACAGCGAGGGACAAGTGTGGCTATAAGGAAGTACCATTTGGCTTGTAATGAAGTTATAATAAGACAGGTAGCTATTCACATTTCATGAAAATTAGCAATAAAAGTGACAATACTCAATACTCAATTGTTATCTTAAATTGACTAGAATATATGATGTGGGAAAGTGAAAATTTTTGTTAAACAATTTCCTCAGTGGGGTATAAAGAGATCCCGAATAGAAATGTAATTTTGAGACATATAGAGTACGAAGGTTAATCTGTTCTACTAAGTGTATTGAGTGTATTTTTTCTTTTCCACCCAGTCTCCAATATGTCTAGAAAAAAACTTGCAAAATTATATATTTAAATATTGGATATAGTTATTTCTCCCCGCTGTTCAGACAAAATAAACATAGATGTTACTTTTCTCATGTTTTCTCCAAATCAAAAAATCACTGAAAAACTGCCTAAACAAATCCAAACTCTAAAATATAGCTTTTAATATATATCCATAAAAATTACAACTATGCATATTAACATTACAATCAACCTTGTTATTCCACCAAATGCAATTTTTACTTCTCCTTTAGCACCCTTTAGATAATACTTATAGGGAACATAAATAAGGGACAACCTTATTTTCTCTTTCAGATATAGGGTAAATATTTATATACACTCACCGGCCACTTTATTAGGTACACCATGCTAGTAACGGGTTGGACCCCCTTTTGCCTTCAGAACTGCCTCAATTCTTCGTGGCATAGATTCCACAAGGTGTTGCAACGATTCTCAATTGGTACCAAGGGGCCCAAAGAGTGCCAAGAAAATATTCCCCACACCATGACACCACCACCACCAGCCTGACCCGTTGATACAAGGCAGGATGGATCCATGCTTTCATGTTGTTGGAGCCAAATTCTGACCCTACCATCCGAATGTCGCAGCAGAAATCGAGACTCATCAGACCAGGCAACGTTTTTCCAATCTTCTACTGTCCAATTTCGATGAGCTTGGGCAAATTGGAGCCTCAGTTTCCTGTTCTTAGCTGAAAGGAGTGGCACTCTGTGGTCTTCTGCTGCTGTAGCCCATCTGCTTCAAAGTTCGCCGTACTGTGCGTTCAGAGATGCTCTCTTCTGCCTACCTTGGTTTGTAACGGGTGGCTATTTGAGTCACTGTTGCCTTTCTATCAGCTCGAACCATTCTGCCCATTCTCCTTTGACCTCTGGCATCAACAAGGCATTTCCGCCCACAGGACTGCCGCTCACTGGATGTTTTTTCTTTTTTCGGACCATTCTCTGTAAACCCTAGAGATGGTTGTGCGTGAAAATCCCAGGAGATCAGCAGTTTCTGAAATACTCAGACCAGCCCTTCTGGCACCAACAACCATGCCACGTTCAAAGGCACTCAAATCACCTTTCTTCCCCATACTGATGCTCGGTTTGAACTGCAGGAGATTGTCTTGACCATGTCTACATGCCTAAATGCACTGAGTTGCCGCCATGTGATTGGCTGATTAGAAATTAAGTGTTAACGAGCAGTTGGACAGGTGTACCTAATAAAGTGGCCGGTGAGTGTATGTTCCGTGCAAGGAACAAAAGATACATCTATCCAACATTATCTCAAGATACATCAAACCTTATCCTCAACGCGTTTCCCCCTTCCATATTCTGGGGTTCCTCAGGAGGATCTGACAGGGGAAGTCATTCAGACTCAAGATAATAGTCTCCTCGATATGCTGGTGCTACTATGCCCAAAATCCCATCCTAAATAAAATGGATAAAGACAACATACCGCCATCAGGTGCGCTCACAGCTCGGCGTCTTCAAGTTACTAATGCGCATGCACCGGCATACATCGGTACCATCGTTACCATCTACACTCAACTGCGCATGCGCAGACAGCAGCTGCGCACAACATTCAAGTTCTATTACTGCGCCCGTGTCGCTCATCAACAGCGCTCTTCGGAAGCGGTTATAAAATAAAGAATAGCAGTCTCTCGGCCATAACATTATATACCGCCATCCAGTGTGCTCCCAATCCGGCGCCCTTCCATTACTACTGCGAATTCGCCGGCATAAATCAATGCCATCAACTGCACATGCGCCGACAACAGCGGCGCACGATATCCAAATTCAGCTCCTGCGCTTGTATCACCTATCAGCGGCATATTTCAAAAACCGGCTGCAAAATAAAATTCAGCATCCCGGCCATAGAGTATTCTTCATTCGGGCTTAATATACCCACATACTGAGATAAAGTAGGATACTAGGTAAAACAAAAAATAGCATCACTCTGATAGAAAACTCTATATAAATCCAAAAACAAAAAATGATCTAAAATTAGAGATCAAAAATATAAGATCCCACATATAACTATTTAGATCTTTATGGCTATTTCGCCCAGGTACATCAATCCTACTATATGGAAGGACTTTCTTCTCTAAGATGTGGGCAATTAGATCTACTTCATATTTTTTCTTTTGCGTTTATCTGGATAAACACTGCAATAGACTGAACAGGACAGATATCGCCTTCTTCCTTACAAACTTTATTACTATACTATTATATGATGGAAGTTGAGATTGTACATATCTTCCCTATCCATGTTTTGATAAATACCCAAATACTTTATTTCATCTTTTATTATATTCAGTTTTTAACTACTGTTCCAATTTGTACTTAAAATAGGTTTCAGAAAAAGAAATGTATTGTTATTAATTGCTCATTTTATACCATGCTCTTGCTCACAAGTAAGATCCTCATGGATTTGAAACATGTCAGAGTGATGGAAACTGCCCCTTTGTTTTAGAAAGTTCTTTAAAGGGGTTGTCTCATCTCAAAGTTTCATAGCATGCATGAATGAAATAATGCTGCTTTGGTCTGTCACTTCCTGGACAAGCTGTCTGTAATTAGCATAAGAGTTCCATGTATTCAGAACTCTCTGTTTATCAGTGTAGATTAGCTAAATTACCTTCTCTGAGGTCCAGAGAAGCTTCTGAGCTAATGTAAACAGTAGAGTAATTAGTCTTTTGTCTGAAAGATCAGATAACAGGCAAGCTCTCACTGCCGGCCATGACCTGTGTGATGATGTCACTCCCTGCTATCAGATAGAACAAACAGCAGGGGATAAGGAGTACACAGGTTGGTCACTTGGGAAACCAGAGAGAGTACAGAAGGTGATAAAATCACTTGCAGCTACTTAACAAAAAAAGATGAACAATGCAATATATTTGGAAAACGTCTTAATTTAGTGTTCCCTACATTTTGAAAGCCATTCTTTGTAGTGAGACAAGCCCATTAAAGGTGTGATCCCATTTTGCACTGTGATAGCATATTACTAGGATATGCCATTAAAGTGTGATCAGTGTAGGTAACCACTTGCACATATCTCAAGAAGATGCTCTTGAAAGTCTTGGCTCAGAATGGGGAGTTTTATGGAAATTCCAAGCACAGCCAAGCCGTGTGTTTGGCTGTATTTAGAGGTCTCATAGAACAGAATGGAGAGTCATGCCATGAAAGTGTTAGATGGTAAAACCCATTTAGTGATGCTGTATTCAGGAGTCTCATAGAACACAATGGAGAGTCATGCCATGAAAGTGTTAGATGGGAAAACCCCTTTAGTGATGCTGTATTCAGGAGTCTCATAGAACAGAATGGAGAGTCATGCCATGAAAGTGTTAGATGGGAAAACCCCTTTAGTGATGCTTTAATAAAGCTTGTTAATTTTAGTTATCTTTCCTGGATAGTCAAGCATTCTTGAATACGTTATACATCCCATTGTCCAATGAGATCTCTGTGTACTCCTTGCTAATAGACTTGCAGGAGGCTGTATTAGCTTATTTTCTTCTTGAAAATGCTATTTGCTAATTGCTTAACATAGCTCAATATGCTTTGTGACACAATTTCATTTAAGAACATGTATTTCCAAAGACAAGGAATACATTATTTTGTTAAACATACTAAGCATTGTAGGTAGTGAAAATAGCACCACATGTAATCATTTTCTATCCACAACCCCATTTACAATGACGACTTGCATCACAACACAAATCAATAAATCTTGGAACTACCATGAGAAAGGGGACTGAGACATATAAGGAAAGATTAAGGTAGCAGAAGTTAAGTGGCACCCAAATCCATCCACTTTGGCAGTAGTTTCAGCATTTTCAGCATTCAGAAATGAGTCATTTTTATGAGCTGAATTATGATTTGGCTTATTTAACACCAATAAAATATAATTACTTAATGTTTCACCGCTCACTGAAAATGTTGTAATTACATATTTTTTCTAACCTTCTGCAGCAATGTCTGAAACCAAGCAGCAATTTTTGGAAAAATAATGACTTGGTATGAAGATTATAAAACAAAATGAAAAGACACTTTCAGTGTTAACGTCCACTGATCAAGAATTAGCTGTGCAGAGTCACACGACTCAAGTCATAGTTACTTTATTTTGAGCAACTTTTATAATCTCACTTACAGTAAAACTCTCAAAGGCCCTTTGCCCATTGCATACTTTTTCCATTATATGCTGTGTAGTGAAACTATGAAGTGCCGCGCCAAGGACTGAAATGCCTACACCATGTTCTGTTAAATCAATAACATTGATCAAACTTCTGCACTGTATCAGTACTTCAAAGACTTAAAAATCTACATTGCAGTATAAAGAGATTTATGGGCTTTTGTACTTTCTTGCATAATAGAGACAGAAAAATCAGCTCACCCAAGTTGTAAAATATAATATAAGGTGAGAGCACAGCTAAGTTCATAAGATTCAAGTAGAAAAAATCAAGTGTCCAAACTCAACGATTAGTGAATTAAAACTTGACTTCAATGGTGAAATTAAAATAGGGCACACAACAAATGTAGGAGATGCTTATGTATTTCTGTAAAGTACCTTAGTCATAGCTATACGCTTAAGCATCTCATACATTTTCTGTATGTGCTCTATTTTTAACATCACTTTTAAAAGTTATGTTAATTCACTAATTGTAGAGTTTGGATGTTGGATTTTTTCTGCTTTAAAGAGGTTTTGCCACGATCTCATCTCTTACCTCCTGCATCCAGCTCTTCAGCTCTGTGTGCTCAGAAGGGGGAATGTGTGATTTGTTTGAATTGCATATCATGTGACCCAGCAGGATGACATCACCATGCCTTTCCTCTCTATTGTCAAAGAAAGGTCTGTTTATGTAAACCATTGTGAGTAGCTGAGAGGTAAAGTTTTTGCCTCCAGGCACAAGGGTCCTTGGTTCAAACCCCTGCAGGAACCAAACCTGTGTTTTTTTCCTCTTTATCAATGCACATACCTCATTGAGGTTTCTTTTTTATTTATTTGCACTGTTTGACTAATTACTAAGTAGTACAGAGGATGGGAGTAGAGTGACAGTACCTGGGGTTTGAACACTCAGTAGCTGCCTGAGAGGAGAGGTGATGTCTGAGCATGTCTGACCAGGACTGAGGAGCTCCCAGCCCTGGTCGTATCCCCTGGAGATGAGCTGTAAACAATGGATCAGTAAAGGAGCAGCTAAAACAAAAATGGTGCAGACTTTTTCATAATAATGAATGGTGAAAATGTTTGTCATTTCATTTGCAAGCTTCCCACGTCAATTTTACTTTGTGGCAAAACCCCTTTAAAGTTGTATTTTCCTGGGTTTATTTTTTGGCTATTAAGACTAATGTAGATCAAAATAATAGAAATTATACCAGCATATATTTGTGATAAAACAAAAAGCAGCCAATTACATGTAAAGAAAAAACTCTGCCTATAATAATAAACTGATGGAATATAAACACCTATATCTGTAATTTGTGTAAAATCTATTAACTGTTATGTAGTGTTATGAAAAAATCAGTGCATTTCAGAATTAACATTGTGAAGAAATATTTCAATCTCCTTGATTTAAAAGTGAAAGGTCTAATAGTAATATGTCTATGTGGTGTTCTTAAAGCGGTTGACCACAATTGGAAAAAATTGGTTTGTTATTTTTTTCTAGAAAGAAGGACAGGTCTGTCCTTGGTTGGGTTTCGTATTGCAGCTTAGATCCACTAACGTAAATGGGGATAAACTGCATATTTCTAACACAGCCCTTAGAAAGACATGCTACTGTTACTGGTAAAAAGGAACATTTTATTTCTTTTTTTCAATCATGGGTAATGTTTTAAAATGTATCTATGTCTATTAAGAAAATGTCAACATTTCATATTAGGGAGTTTCAGGTTAGGAGAAAGGTAGGTACTACTGTAAATAAATTAGAAGTTTTATAACAGCGTCATTCATCAAACATATATCAAAATATCAGAAAACATATTGTAATGGTTCATGGGGCTTTCCCATTTGTCTGTTTCACAGAGCCTGTTTGCAGTCAGCTTCAGGCTCACACTTCTTGTTCAGGCTGTGGGCGGTTCTCCATCAGTGATTGACATATCATCTCTGCTATTCCTTGCTTGAGGGACATTTGTGATGGAATGATTTTAACAGCAGTGCACAAGAATACAGAGCTGTAAAGGAATAAAGTTTGTCAGTAACATAGCTAAACAAGCTCCTGCTGATAAGACACAGTAGAGAGTGAAATCACCATCCCCGGCGGTTCTGCTAGAACAGAGAGAGGTGGTAACTCTTAAATAAAGCAAAATTAGAACAGCAATGTATTTGATAAGTCTTTTCTTATCTTTGTCTACATGTTTAAAGCTAACCAATATGGCCTTAAAGGAAGAGAAAAAATTAGTACAAAAGTTTTGTTTGATTTTTATCCAACATTTCAAATGTACAGTAATTCTCTGGCAGACTAAAGTGGGCCCTATGTGTAATGATTATCATTAAAGTGCTTATCAATGGAGTGTTTTACTTGCTATTAGCCCCAAATTTTTCCTTATAACTTTCAAAGTAATTGATACAAATTTAATGTTATTTGACATGAACATACCGTGATCTATGAGAAGCTCAGGGAAACTATAGCAAGTTTTGAAAGTGTTTGCCATTACCAGGCAAGCTTGAATGCATCGCTCCATGTTATTGAACATATTGGGAGTCTGTCTCAATTTTCTGTCAAATGTGTTTCCTCAGTGCTATCACATTACGATTTGTTGCTGTATACTTTCCCTTTTAACATACCTCATAGGAAGAAATCCAGTAAAAGAAATCACATTGGTTGGTATCACACACGATGGATGTTGACACCAGAGTACACAACACCACTGTCCTAAGAGGGAACACCTACTGACTAGACTGGTGACCTGGTTGTCATCAGACAACTGAGCTCCTGCTTCACTTAGCCAGCTTAATTCTGTCCTACCAACAAAAAATTTATTGTGGTCCATAAGGAGGACCTATCTCCTCCAGGGAAACCTCATGAAGTAACAGGAGACTAAAATATAAACACTTCCATAAATATGCTTCATTAGGGAGATAAAGCATTTCACCTGTAATTTAGTTTTTAAAAGAAGCGCTGAAGTTTGCACCTAACAGCTTGAAGGATCACTATGTTGACCTCTGTGCAAAACTAATTACTTCTGAGCTGGAAGAATCCACTGTGCAGGGGAGAGCCTGGAAGTCTACATCCTGTGTGCACACTGGTAAGCTCTGGGCTGCCATTTGTGTGCTGGATATTATAACACTAGCAGCAGTGTAATTTAGATGCATGTGTGCTATAGAGGAGAAGGCTAGAAGCAACAGGTAAACCCTGGCACACTATGGCATTGTATGTAGTGAGAGACTCAGATTACCTTATACAAGCATCTATGTCCTCAGCTCCCCTTGCGCAGTTGGTAGCTCCCACAGAAGGAATCCTACTAGATAATGATCCCTGTCTGAGAAAAGTGAAACTAAGATCTGTCCCCCTGTAATACTGAGATAAACCCTCTTATTTGACATGTATTGGAAAAAAGTCTTTTGTGTGTTTGTGTGGAGGTGACAGGTACTCTTTAAAAAGTTCTAATAATAATAAAAAGTTAAAATAATAATAACAACAAATCTCAGGAGTAACCAGGTGCTGTGCTTACCTCAAACCATATTGATCAACATGGCACACCATTCACATATTGTATCAGTATTAAGAAATATTTCTCACTGCCCCTAATCGGTGCTTCATTTTGAACTTGTTCTTGGCACTTACCTGGTGTTTGGTCAATGACATAATCTGCTTCTGTTTAAAATTTTATAATTTGGTTAAGTCATTCCATGAACTATTTTTGTATGTGATATGTGTTAGATATGAATGTTTCAATTATTTTTAAGTTTTAAAGTTTAGTCTTTATTATTTTGAAATTCCAGATTTTGCTTAAATATACTAAACACCAAAAACAGACACACAATTTTCATTTTTTAAACCAAAGCTAATAATGTGAGCAGAGTATAAAATTTAGTTATAGTGTTTTCTACGAATAGTACTGCACAGGGAAATTGTGTACCAGGATTGGCAAACTTTAAGCTGGACGATCTTCACTGAAGGCAGAGGTGTGAGTTCACCCATCAACAGGCTATATCCAAACTGGAAACTTTGACTTTCTTCGGAAAGTATCAGGGCAATAACTTAGAAGTTGCAATATAATTCAAAATACGTACAACAGACCTGGAAAGAAGTATTAAAGTTTGAAAATCCTCTGTGTGCCATTTACAAGATTCTGATAACAGTAAGGCTATGGCAGTAATTTAATATCGGATTTTTAAGTAGTTTCGGTATTTAGGATCCTCAAAAATCCGACTGTAAACCATCCCCATAGACCTCAAAAGAAATTCCAAACTGTAGTCTACAGAAGTCAGATTTCAAAATCGCTAGTTTTGAAAAAAAACGCATATACAGTATATGTTCTATAATTCTCTGTATACCACTTGAAAACAGCGGATTATAGTACTGTTTATTTAAATGGGGCGCCTGAAATCCAAAAACAGCGGCAAAAAACGCAACAAAAAATGAAAACCAACTGTAAAATACTAGTTGGATTCTGATCAGAATCCGACCAGTATTTTGTCCTTGCTTTGTAGACGTAGCCTTAGAAAATTCATTATGACTGTAATACAAATAATCAATTACATTAGTTGCAGCCATGCCAAATAAGGAAGAAGGCCCACTGTCACACTGAAAGCGTGAAGAAATAACTACAGTATATCTACTAGATATTTGACTGTACTAATGGATATTAATAAGCTGCAATGTGCTGTGTGTTCTCAAACCTTTCTATCTAAATCAGCATTAATTCAGGCAGCACATGCTACTGGAGTTTTTTGTGAGATTGGAACTAACAGTCATGCCCACAACCCTGTAGCCAATAGTTTACCAATTGTCTTTTAAAGGACAAGTTTTGGTAGATACTAAACACTGCATACTACACAAGACCTGTACTTTTGCAGATGCTCTGATCTAGGCGTCTTCGACAATTCGGCCCTTGTCAAAGTTGCTCAGATTCTAATGTTTGCCCATTTTCCCTGTTTCTAACACATTAACTTCATGAACTCATGAGGTGTAAATATTCCACACCTTGGCAGGTGTCATTAAAACAAGACTCACTTCACTTGTTTGTGGTTTTAATGTTGTGCTTTATCATGGGAAAGACTTAACTGTTTGAAGGGCACCACTGTGTGTGACACAAAAGTTAGGTAATGTTACAGTGTGAAGCACAAAAAGGAGCATTGGTTGAACCTGCAGCATCATGCATCAATATTTGGTGTTGATTTAGAAAATGTGACGAGGGTGCTGGAAAAACAAGGAGCCGAAAGATGTTTGTAGGCAAATTCTGATAAGATAAAGAAGTCATTATGGTGGTCTTGCGAGAAAAAAACAAAAGTGAATGTGAAGGACTCCACAGCAGACATCACCTGTAAACCATTTGAATTAACACAAACTTCCCAACTTTCCTGGATTGTCGAGTCTCCCGCAAATAGGGGAGATTTCCTCGACTCCAGGGAGAGTTGACCAACCTCCCAGAGCTGAATGGCTGCCAGAGGCTCTTTAAACTAAAAGCATCAACGGGGCTGCATCATGAGAGTATATATTCTAGCTGTGGGGCGTGCATGGCCTTCTCACCGCATGAACACAACCTGACAGGAGAGGCGAGTAGAGTGCACCACTCCCTGCCCCCTGACTTGCTAATGCCCTGTCATTCAACTTTGATGTATCGCCTATCCAGTATCCAGAAAAGCTGGATGACACCCCACCCTCCCCCAAAGGTGGCACTGAGTTTTCCTATCATGGTGAGTATAGAAAATATGTAATAGGTGTGTATCTGGCAGTATTTCTGAAACTGCACAGTTTGTAAACTGCTCGCAGGCTGCGGTGATAGTGTATCGTGAGTGGACAAATGGCAGCATTGGGAATAAACAATGTGAAAACTGACATGCTACTGTGGAGTACAGTCGTCCCTTGCTATATCGCGGTTCACTTATCGCGGCCTCACTGCATCGCGGATAGTACATCTATCTGGATCTTATACTGTATCGCGGATTTTTCGGTATATCGCGCGATTTTTGCGGTATGGAAACCAGCCAATCACCGCACTGTGTTTAATATCCTGAGCGCTGATTTGCTCCCTGACTTTACCATCGGTCTGTCTGTTGTGCTCAAATGTTCAGCGTCGACGTCCGATTGCAGAAGTGTGCAGAAAGTGAGTCCTATGATGCCACCCAAACATTCTATGCCTTCTAAGGCTTCTGGCAGTGAACCGAAGCGCCAGAGGAGGATGCTTACCATCAAAGAAAAGGTAGAACTTCTCGACATGCTGAAGGAAGGCAAAAGCTATGCAGCTGTAGGATGCCATTATGGGATTAACGAATCTACTGTTCGCTACATAAAAAAAATGAGAAGAATATTAGGTCTACAGCAGCAATGACCTTTAACAAGACTTCAAAGAGGGTGGTCACATTCCGTATTAAGACCATTGTGAGGATGGAATCTGCATTGGCCCTGTGGATAAATGACTGCAGGAAGAAGAATATCTAGCTGGATACCAACACCATCCGGACGAAGGCCAAGAAACTTTATGATAGTTTCAAGGCAGGCACGGATGTTCCTGATGGTGACGAGGATGAAGACGAGGACAACAGCGCAGAAGCAGGACCATCAAGTGCTTCTCCCACCAGACAAACCCCATTCAGTGCCAGCAAGGGTTGGTTTGAGAAATTTCAGAGACGCTTTGGACTGAAGAGTGTTTCTCTGCATGGTGAAGCTGCCTCTGCAGATAAAGCTGGAGCCGAGGAGTATGTGAATGACACCTTCAAATCCTTAATCGAGGAAGGGGGCTATGAGCCTGAACAAGTGTTTAACATGGATGAGACGGGCTTATTTTGGAAACGGATGCCATCTCGCACTTTTATAATGCAGGACGAAGCCAAAGCCCTTGGATTTAAGGCCCAGAAAGATCGGGTAACTCTCATCATGTGTGGGAATGCTGCGGGCTTCATGATAAAGCCAGGGCTTATTTATAAGTCCAAAAACCCAAGGGCCCTAAAAAACAAAACTAAGAATTTGTTGCCTGTGTACTGGATGCACAACCCCAAGGCCTGGATGACAAAACTCCTCACGGCTGATTGGTTTCACCAGGGTTTTATCCCAGAGGTTAGGCTTTACCTTGCAGAGAAAAACCTGGAGTTCAAAGTGCTTCTCCTCATGGACAATGCTGGAGGCCATGCTGTTGACCTGTCATATAATGGTGTCCAGATAGAGTTCTTGCCACCGAACACCACGTCGCTTATTCAGCCCGTGGACCAAGGCGTGATTCGTGCTTTTAAAGCTCTCTACACGAGAAATGCCCTGCAACACCTGGTTGAAGCTATGGACTCAGATGAAAACTTCATGCTAAAGGCATACTGGCGTGACTACAATATTGCATCGTGTCTTTTAAGTATTCAGAAGGCCATTAAGGAGATGAAGAGTCAAACAGTAAATGCCTGCTGGAAAAAATTGTTGCCAGAAGTGGTCTATGATTACAAGGGTTTCTCTCCTGCTGAAGTCCATCACTCTGCAGTAACTAAGGCCGTGAAGCTGGCAAAACTACTGGGAAGAGATGGCTTCACTGATATGACTCCTGAAGATGTGAATGATCTGATTGATGTCCACTCAGAACCGTTGACGGACGAAAACCTGACGGAGATGACGAAGTCAGCAACTGAAGAAGAGGATGAAGAACAAGATGAACAGGTTGGAGAAGAGGAGGAGGTTGGTCTAACACTTGATCGTCTGGCAAGCATGGTCAGAATGGCCAAAGAACTCCAGCGAGCTGCTGAAGAATGGGACCCCCAAATGCTTCGTTCATTGCACTTTGTAAATATCATTGAGAGTGGCATATCAGTTTATAAAAATCTTCTCACTCAGAAGAAAAAGCAGCACCAGCAACTGCCCATAACTATGTTCATCACTAGGACAAAGAGATCAGTTACACCTTTAGCAGAAATAGAAGTTACGGCCCAGGGGGAAGATACTGCACCACCTGATGAAGTACCCGATGAAGAGCACGATGAAGAGCGTGATGAAGAGCGCTATGAAGAGCACTATGAACAGCGCGATGAACAGTGCGATGGCGATGAAGAGGTGTCTTCAGGAGAGCTGTAATGCTCTTCATTAGTGATGAGGGATTACGTTGACTATCGTCATATGGTTGATAGTCGATATCGGCAATTATCAAGACGATTTCCGATAGTCGATAATAGATTATCGCCGATGACCATTAAAGTCTATGGGAGAGCAACAACACCTTCATTCTTACACCCAAACAGGGCTGGAGAAGCTGGAATTAAAATCCACAACAGTCAAATGGATACGTGCTACATCTTAGGCAACAAACTTAGGTTATAAAAGCCACAGAAAAAAACTCACAGATCATTCACTATCCCTGTCTTGTACCACAGCATGACCCTTAAACCTGCATCACCCACAAATTAAAAAGTGCCAGAAGGCAGTATGATTTGAACCATCATTTTACTTGAACTGGACATTGAATATCCCTGTCCTGGAACGCAGCATGAGCCCCAAACCTGCATGACCCCCAGATTTAAAAAGTGCCGGAAAAGGGAGTCTTTCAACCACCATTTTAGTTGAATTGGACATTTATTTTAACTGTCCCGGGACCCAGAATGACCCTTAAAACCCTGTCTGGAAAAAACAGATTAAAAAATGCCGGGGGGGAAAAAAGGAGTCCCTTTTAACCCCCCCATTTTTGTTTAATGGACAATTGGGCCCATATATGGGCTTACCCGCGAATGAACCCCTTAAACCTGTCTGGGTCCACGATTAAAAAAATGCCCCAAAAAAAGGGGTTTTTTGAACCAACCATTTTAGTTTAAAAAGACAATTTTAAAATACCCCCGTCTTGGGGCCCCAGGGAAGAGCTCCAAAACCTGCATGAACCCCCCCGATTTTTAAAAAATGCCGGGAAAAAAAGGGGTCTTTGAAAATCAACCCCTTTTTTTTTAACTGGGCATTGGACTAAAATCTGTCCCGTACCCGACAACCAATTGACCATTTTAACCTGTTTTGACCCCCCAGATTTTAAAAAAAGGCCCCGGAAAAAAAAAAGTCTTTAACCACCCTTTTAAATTTTTAAAATGGACATTGGGCTATATAGTCCTGTTTCCGCAAAAAATTTACCAAATTAAAAACCTTTCTGAAAACACAGATTTAAAAAGTGCCGGGGAAAAAAAAAAGGGGTCTTTGAAACCCCCATTTTTTGTTGGGCCGGGGGCCCTTGACTATATCTGTCCTGTAAACCGCAAAATTTTGGCCAATTTAAAACCCGTCTGACCCCAGATTAAAAAAATGCCGGAAAAAAAAAGGAAAAAACCTTTTAACCACCCTTTTTTGTTTTAACTTTGGGGCATTTTCTATATCCCGGCCTGGGCCAACAAACATGAGCCCCCAAAAATGTTTTATCCCCAGAAAAAAAACCCCCCCCCCCCCCAAAGTTGTTCCCCCCCCCAAAAATATGCTATTTTTTACAGTGACTGTCATTTAAAAAATATTTTTTGGTAAATGACATTTGGGTTTTCAGAATTTAAAAATTTTGGGAAGTTTTTTTTTTTTAGTTTTTTAAAAATTTTTATCATTTTTCTTTTTTTTCCCCAAGGCCCCCAAAAAGAGGTTGCCCCCCCCAACCCAAAGGGGGGGGGCCCCCCCACCCCTCCCTCCCCCCCCCCCTTGATTTTTAAAAGGTCCCCCCTTTTTTAACCCCCCCGTGGGAAAAGGGGGTTTAAATTTATTTGCACAAAACCCCAAAGTAAAACCCCAAAAGCCTAAACAACCCAAAAAAAAAAACCTTCTTTGTTTGGGGAAAACATTTGCCCCCCGGCCCTTTTGAGAAATGATTCAAGGGCCAAAACAATTCAATGGGGTTTTTAATTTTTTCCCCCCAAATCCTTCTTCATTGATTTAAAAGGGGGCCCGACCCCCGGAGATTTAAATATTGCGACCCCAAAAGTTTACCCCCAGCCCCCAAAAATTTTAAAACCCCAAAATTTTGTAAATTAAATTTGGTCCAGCCCTGGCCCCCTTTTGACACTTTAACCCCACAATTTTCCCCTTTTTTAATTTTTTGTTTTTTTAAAAGAAAATTTTTAAACTCTCCCCCAAATTTCCCCTAACAGTAAGGGCATTTCTGCCCGCCAGCCATCTGTTAACATGGTAGGTCCCCATGCCCGAAATTACAGTGAGTGTTGGGGGGAAAAAAGACCAGGGTTCCCTTTAGTCATCTATTAAAAAGCTGGTTCAGCAGCCCGGGCCGGGGTTTTTGTGGGGTCGGGTTGAAAAAGGCCGGGATTTGGGGCGTCCGTATTTTAAAACCCGGGAAAAAAAGACCTTTATGGGCGCACAACCCCAAAAAACAGGGCGTGTGGAAGCCCGGGATGGGCAAAACGGGGAAATTTTTAGGTAAGAAACCCCCAAACCCTTTCCCCAGTACACAAATCCCAAAAAATGGGTAGCGGGTTTCCTTTGTAAAAGGTGCGGGCCAAATTTATTTTACTTGGGGGAAAAAGGTTGGGGTTAAAAGCTCCTGTGTTACCCAAAGGGGGCCCCCTTTTTTTTTGCATTCCCTTTTTCTCATTTTCTCAACTTTTGGGAAGGGAAAATTTTTTGTACCCTTTTTTTCCTGTCCGTGCTCCCAAAACTCCCCTGGCCTCCCCGGGTTTAACCCACATCTGGTCCCAAATTTTCCTGTACCACCCTTTGTTTCAAAAAACAAGGAAATTTTTTTTTTCCAAACTATTTTTTAAAATCAAGGTTTTTTTAGTAAATTTAATTCCCAGGAAAACAATTTTTAAAATTGGGGTGGAAACCCACCTTTTTCTTTGTTTCTCTTTTTTTAAAATTTTTAAATAGGTTTTCTCAAAAAAGGGGGGGGTTTAACTATGTTAAAAAAACTTGCAAAAAAAAAAGTCCTTTTTCAAAATGGGGTCCATTAACCCGTTTTCCAACCTATTCCTGTTTTCCCGACCCGCCCCCAACACCCTTTAGCCATCTCACCAAATTGGAAGAAAAAATGTCCGGGTTTTGAAAAAACTTTTTTTTTTTTTAGAAAGGACCTGTTTAAAAAGCCGCCCTGTCCCCAGCAAAATGCCCCCAAAAATTCAAAAAAAAGGGCCCAAAGGGCCACTTTTGACAAATTTTGAAAAAAACAAATGTTTTGGGTTAAAAAACAAAATTTTTTTTTTTTTAAAAAAGGACCCTGTAGTAAATTCTGCATTTTAAAAAGAAAGACCCAAAAAAATTATAAAAATTCACCCACAAATTTCCCTTGGTTAAAAAATTTTTGAAAGGGGGGGGAAAAACCACTTTAGGCCCCCATTTCTGTTTCCCAAAAAACCACGAATTTTTTGGCCGGGAACCCACGACAAATTTAACCCCCCAAAAATTTTTTTAAAAATACTTCCCCCAGCCACTGTTTTAAAAAATTTTGAGGGAAAAGGGAAAAGCCCCTTAAAAAACCCATTTATGTTCCCCCAAAGGACCAAGATTATTGCTGTATCTCACCAAACAACATTTACCCAAAAAAAATTTTTAAATTTTTGACTTTTTCAGCCACGTTAAAAATTGTGAGGGGGAAATGCCACTTAGAAGCCCCATTTCTGTTCAAAGGACCCCCCAATTTTTGTGTAATCACCGCCAAAAAGACCCCCCAAAAAATTTTTAAAAAATTTTCCCTTCCCCCAGCCACTGCAAAAATTTTGAGGAAAAATGACCCCCAAACCAAATTACAAAAGCAAAAAAAAATTTTCTAAAGATGAAAGTAAATAAATTTGGAAAAAAAAAAGGGTTGGGTTTTTTATGGGAAACCTTTGGGGTCCTTTTTCAGTCTTTCCCCCAGCAAAACCCCCAAAATGAAACCGGTTGGGGGAAATGAGAATAAAAATTTGCAGTAAGAAATTAAACATTTTTTTAAAAAAATTTTTCAAGAGGACCATTTTCTGTTTTGAAGGGAAGTGAAGGGAACCCCGGCAACAAAAACGGTTACCTCCCGGCCCAAATTTGGGGGCCACAACATCCCTCAGAGATCCATTTCCCCCGATTCACCCCCAAAAAAACAAACCCATCCACATTATTTGTGGAAAACCGGGTTTGGGGTTTTTCCCGTAATGACTCCTCCCGCTGTTTCCCGAAGGGTCCCCCCTCAGATATGAAGCTGGTGCTGGGGGAGGGCAAAAACCCCCTTGGGGCGTTGGCGAGCGAGCTCAGGCCATTCGCCATTTTGGTTTCCCAAAGGGCTATTGGGTCCGGAACCAAAATCCAAAAAAAAATTTTGGTGTTTGAGACGCAGATAGTCGTTCCCCCAGATCTTAAGCTGGGGTTTTCCCTTTTTGTTGGGGTGTGTGCCCCCGGTCTTTTCAAACTTGGTTTAGAGTGGGTAAATAAAGTTGCCGAAAGGGCACCCATTTGGTTTTTCTGCCACCTTGGGCCCGCTCCCGCTGCTGCCACAAAGGCTACTTGGCCAAATCTACTGCCCGTCCCCGTTCCCCTGATTTTTGTTTCCAAAAAGTTTTTAAAATTTTGAAAGAAAGTGAATCTACGCAACAGATGTTTCCAGTTTTTCAATCAGCCCCAAAGGGCTCCATTTCCTTTCATTTTTTTCTCCTATTTTGGGTTTGGGGGGAAGGAAAAGTGCGAGTTTTGTTTGTACCGGGGGGGGATCCCGGGGGGTTTCCCCCCCAAAAAAGTTTTTTCATTTTTGATGGCCTTTAAAGCCCCCGGATCATTTTTGGAGGAAAGCAGCATCCGCCCCATTGGGGAGATGGGAATTGGGGTTAAATTGTGCGGGGGGGGCACCTAGGCAAAATGGGGGTTCCCATACGCCCCCCCTCCCAAAATTTGCAGCCAACCTCTTTTCCAAGGCCCAAAGGGACCCTCCCGGGAACGTCCCCGGTGTCAGGATTCCTCCTCCCCCTTCCCCGGCAAAAAGCCTTTAACACAGGCCTTTACTTGGGGCCCCAGATGAAGCAAACCCCCAAGGTAAAATGCGCCGCCATTTTCACTAGACCTGGCCCCCCCGAACCAACCCCGCCTAATGAAGGAACCCAATTAAAAAATTGGGGGAAAAAATGTTTGGGCCTTGTGGTTTTTGAAGAGAGAAAGGCTCCCCTGTCCGCATCTGTGTTCCCCTCCTCCTCCGTCGCTGGCCGGGGGACCTGATGTTTCAGAGTGTCCCCAAAGTTCAACCCAAACTAAGAAACAACCCAATGGTCATTCTGACAGGGCATCGGGCCCCCACCCCGACCATTTTTTGGTGGCTTCTTCAAAAAACCAAGGATGGTTTCGAGCTTTTTTCAAAAACCCCCTCCACTCCCCCGGTGGTTCAAAAACCCCGAGGGGCCCCACCGCTGGGTTTCCTGGCCCCTTTTGTCACTTCGGTTTCTGCGTATTTGGCCCTTGTGCCGCCCCCCAAAAAATCGCTGGGCATGTGGGGGGAATTTCCAGATGTTGCACCCCTTTATCAAAGAGAAGGTTTGGAACGGAGGGCCGAAAATGACGCTGCCAAAAGCAGCCAAAGCGGGGGCAAGCAGGGTGCGAACGGGCCCCCCCCAAAAGTGCGTACACAGACCTGAGCCCCCCTTCGAAAAAAAGTCCCCCGACCCCCCGGGTAGGGGGGCCGGGGGCCCTTTTAAACTTCTGGGGGCGACGAGGGGTTTTGGAAAAATTTGCCAGGCAAGGGTTGTGCTTTCCGCCCACCCCATCTTTTAAGGGGGGCCAGCAGTTTCGGGCCCCCTTTCGTAAAACCCACCTTGAACCCCGGCAAAAGGGTTTTTGTTTTACCCAGCCCGCGCCCTTTTCCGGTTTCGGAAAGGCCATCCACTAAACTCCTGACCGTGTTGGGATGGTCCCCCAAGACAGATTAATTTCAACACGGCCCCGGTTTTCTGGGCCCCCTTGATGCCACCAAGGGACCTTGGGGGGAAAGAGCCCCCCAAAATCCCGCGGGTTTTGAAAGAGGCCGTGGCCGGACCCCCCAAAAGCCACCGTCCCCGACCCGAGACATCCCCCCCCTGCTCACCCAAATGAGGGTGTCACAGAAGATAAAGCGGCCTTGGCCGGGCTTTCTAGTCCATGTGTCGGTGGGGGATGGACTTTTTTTCCGGGACACAAAGCCCGACAAAGCGCTTTAAATTTTTGTTTAAAGTTTGGTGGCCAGGGCCCGGGACGCTTTTTCCGGCCCAAAAAAATGCCCCCGCTCGGCATTTGGGATTTTGGGGGCCCCGGCCCCCCAAAGGGGCCAACCCCGGGGGGGTGGCGGAAAACCCCTCTGTTCCCCAGACGGGGAAAAGGGAACACATTTCCCCAAGGCCCCAAAAACCGGGGCCAAAAGCCGACATTCAGGTTTTGGCTTTGGGATGGTTTGGGGTTTTTTTAAAGTGTTTCTTTCCTCCCAAACCTGGAAAGACAAAAGGGCTGGTGCTTTGACTGGGCCCCCTTTTACGGGGGTTTCGGTCGTCAAACTGGCGGAAAAGGGAGAAGGGGAAAAAGGATGGGCTCTGGTGCTGCTGGGGGGACCCCGGGGGGGATGGTGGAGGCCCCTTGGGGAAGGGCGGGGGAAACTGATCCCCGATCATGACCCCCCCATTTAGGGCAAAGGGCAAGGCCCAAAGGGAAAGCTTGGGGGGTGGCGGGGGAAAGGGGGAGGGAAAAGGCGGAAAAAAATCCGGGGGTGTCGGGGTTGGGGCGGGGGGGGGTCGGGTTGGGGGGGGTTTTGGGGGGGGGTGGGGTTTGGGCCCCCATTTAATTATGCTTGTGCCCTTTGTAAATTTTTGGTGGTGGAAACCCCAAGATCCTTTTGGTTCTTTCCCTTTTAAAGCCGTTTTTGGCAAAAAGGGGGGCATATGCATTTGCTGGGTGAAACAGAGGCTTGCTCAAAGAAAAAGGCCCCGGCTTTTTAGAGGTTTCCCGGACCTTTTTGATGGCGGAAAAAAAACCCCCAGGAGCGGGGTTTACGGCCCCCGACCGTGGCCGGGTTCATTTCACAGCATCCCCCCGCCTCCCCCCCCTTTTTGTGGCCCCGGGGCCCGGGATTGGGCAAAATCCCCCCCAATTCCCTTCCCTTCCTCCTTTTTCCAAGTGAAAGAAAAAATGCCCCGGCCAAAGCAAAATTTTTGCGGGAAAAGCCCCCGATGGTTTCCCCGGCCCAAAGTCCCTCCATCACCAAACAACAAAATCAACAAAAGGTGAAATTGGTTTGTCCTGAAATTTTTGCAAAACCCCAAAAAAGCTGGCCCCGGGCCCCAAAAGCAAAGGGGACTGCCCAAAAAGGCCCCCCCTAGCCGAAAAAATCCCCGGGGGTTTTTGCCCCCCCATTGAAACCGGCTTCCCTTATCCACCTTCCCATGGGAAAACAGTAAAACCTGGGCCCCTCAATCCCCCCCCCCCCCCCAAGAAAATCCCCCTCCTCCCCTTTTTGGGCCCCTTGATCTTTTAAACATGCTTTTTGGGCCCCAAACCCCATTTTGTTTTACAAAGAGGTCTTCAGAAAATGGGTTATCCCCAGTGGTGGGTACAAAGTTGAAATTTTTGGGGGGTTTCCTTCGCTTCATGTTGGAAAGGATGGGTGATGACGCATTTGTGGCCGGGCTGGGAGGACGGGGGAGGTAAAAAAATGTGGGGTGCAGGTTGCAAATTTTCCCCGGGAAGAACAGTTTGGCGACGCTTTTTCGTTTTCTGGGGATTTAACAGGGGCCCCATTGGCACGCTAGTTCGTTTTCTGAGATTCCCCAGGGCCCCGACCCCCCGCGATGGGCAGGGCCTACGGGCCTTTTCAACTTACGATCCGCTTTATTGCGGGTTTTCGCCGGGACTGGGAAAGGGGCAAACCTTTCCGTAACCCCTACCCTTCCCTGTCCCTCCCCCTCTTTGCTCCCCCGCTTACCCCCCTGAATTTTTGCTCCTTTTTCAGGGAAAAAAAAAAATTTGAGAAGGTATGGAAGAGTTTTGGAAAATTCTTATTAAAAACCTAAAAAAACAAGCTATTCTCAAAAACCCCCCAAATCAAAACAAAAAAAGCTGGGGTTGAAATTTAAGTGTTGGGACCTTTCTTTAACCAAAGGAAAAAAAACACCTGTCCTGAAATGTTTCGATAAAAAAAACGGTAATTTTTTGGGACCTATCAAAATTTTCCCTGTGGTGGGCTACAAAATTGCTGGGTTCAAATTTTTAACTGCAAAATAGATCTTTAACAAGTTTACCCCGACCAAAAGTGAAAAAAAAAAAACCTTTCTTGGGAAAAATAAACGGGTAAAAAAACGGTTTTTTGGGCACCTTCCAAAATTTCCACCTGTGGGGACTAAAAAAATGCTGTATTCAATTTTAAATGCAAAATAGCTCTACCAACCCAAAAATTGACTGCCCCAAAAATGAAAAAAAAAACCTGTTTTTGAAATTTTTTCCCGGGTAAAAAAAAAGGGTTTTGGGGGGACCCCTCCAAAATTTACCTGTCGGGACTAAAAACTTCTTTTTGGGTTCAAACTTTTAAGTGCAAGGGACCTTATCAACAAAGCTTTGGAAATGACCTAAAATGTAAAAAAACCGGGCTGAAATGTAACGGATAATAAAGGGGGATTTTTTTTGGGAAACCCATATTTTCACCTGTAGTGATACAAGGGTTCTGGATTCAAATTTAACGCAAGGTTTGGGTCTATCAACAAAGCTGGCCTGCGCCAAAATTTAAAAAAACAGTTTATCTGAAATGTATACGGGATAATAAAAGGTATTTTTTGGCGGGGGGCGTGGCCTGGTCCTGCATGGCGTCGGTCGAAAGGTAGAAGAGCTCCTGAGGATCAGCTAGAACGGCCAAACAAAACCCCACTGACTGCACATATTTTTAACCCTGAAAGGGTCTAGGAACTGCTGGAGGGTCGGAAGAAGTTTGTAGGAGCGACCTGGAGCGGAGACCCGGTGAATTCCGGGCCGTACAAAAACCCCCCCGTGTTAGAAGGTGTGCAGCGCCCGCCATCTTGCCGCAAAGCCCCCCCAGCAACAGAATTCGGTCAGGGTCGGCATCCTAACACCAGACGGAGGAACTTACTGCAACGAGTCGTCCGCAAAGGTCCAGGAGCTGCTGGAGGATCGAAGGAGGATATAGGAGGGACTGAAGAGGAGACCCGGTGAATTCCGGTCCGTACAACACCTCGCGCTGCTGGACGGTGTGCAGCGCCCGCCATCTTGAGCACCTCTCCTGCTGGTGGGAACTGCCGCTAGCCGCCCAGCAACAGACATCAGTCAGGACCGGCATCCTAACACCAGACGGAGGAACTTAACGCAACGAGTCGTCTGCAAGGTGAGCAGCACAGACGCCGTCACTCCCGGGGGTAGGAGCAGTAACAAGCGCCTGATCTCCCCGCGCCATGCGGAATGGCGGCGGGAGAGTGAAGAAGAAGAAAGTGTCACCCTTATCTCCCCTGCGGTCGTTCCACTTGACTGCTGCATAAAGCTAAAGCTCCAAGCCACAAAAAGAGACAATAAAAAGTCACATAGTCTACTCCAAACAGCCCGCTAGTTGTAAAAAATCCCTAGTGCTGATACTACAACTGTCCATTTCACAGGAAAACTGTCCATAGATCTAAACAAGGCTGCTGGATAGCATCACAGTTACCCTGCATTACAGGCCTTTCACCTCACTCCTCAGCTTAAAGTTTACTGCTTGGACACAGGACTATATAGTCTTTTCCCACGAGAATATCTCTGTGGCTGCTACCCTGCTAATCTACTACACAACCTCTAGATACTACCACGACTGCCTGCACCATAGGGGAAATACCTGGTTTTATCAGCTCAAAGATTACCTTCTGTTTTAGAGGATTTGCAGTATCACCTCTCAGATCTAATCTCCCAGTGCAAACATCCCTTCTCAGAGACATTATTCAACTAAACTAATATACAGCCGCTGGCTGCTACTACAGTAATCCGCTCTGTAGGTAAAATACTTTCCTCCACATCCTACAGTTCATCACCTAGAAGACAGGATACGGAGGCCCCACCACATAAAAATATTACCTTGAGACAAATGCTCCTCTCATGACTATTACCGAACTAACTCCAAGCGCAGCTACTAGAAATTACTATAATAACCTGGGCCTTAGGTAAATACCTCATATCACAACTTAATCCTTACTATACGGTCATCGAGACCCTACAGCTCACCCGCACAGAATTACCCTTTCTCTATAAAAGTGGAAACACTACACTTCGCAGCCTAGAACTTGCTGCCTTATCACCAGGGCTTTACAGCTTCTCTTTACAGAACCATCCTTCCACTGCCAGTGTCCCTTCCACGGTCATTACCCAGCTAAATTTAACCGCAGCGGCTGGCTAAAGGCAAAGTAAACTACACTATAAGTGGGACACCCCGTCTCACAACCCAAGACTAACTACTTTGCCACCGAGGTCCGACACCTCGACCTTACAGATCGAATCTCCTACTGCTAGTGCCCTTCATACGGGTCTTACCTAACTAAATTGATAAGGAGTTACTAGAAAGTGCTATTTTAAACTGATTTATAAGTGACACTTCTCACACCACGACCTAGGGTCTGCTGCCCCGTTACTAGAACCCAACAGCATCTTTCAACAATAATAGGAGATAAACGTTAAGTCTAGAAAACCCATCTACTAAACCTCAGGGGAATTCAAATTTGAACTGGTTGCCGGACTCACAATTATTCATCCTGGACTCCACATCTACTGGTGGCACAATTACAATCAGAAACCCCATATTCCATCTACTATCCTCCGGACCCGCACCGCCTCCTCACCTTACCAATCCCCATGGGTGGAACCTCAAAACGAAATCCTAAACCCAGGAAACTCACAGAATTCTTTAATAATCCGACACCTCGGTCCCAGAACAAAAAGGCCCACTCCCAAGACTCGGCTTCCTCTCCGGCTTCCTCTAGGCAGGGCTCAGTGGATATGGAGCTCCGGGAGTGCTCAGGATCAACTGGCATTACGGAACATTCACTTCATCGCATGTTTGCGTCTTTTCGTGAATCCCTGCAAGAGGATTTCAAACAAATGGTGGGAGAATTTAGATCTGACATACAAACGCTGGTCTCCAGAACCGACCACGTAGAAAAAAAAATGGCAGAGTTTGCCAAATCTCACAACTCGCTCATCGACGCAAACTCTGCCCTGGAAGATGAGGTTCACCACCTGGCAGCTAAAGTCCTGGATCTCGAAGACAGGTCCAGGAGAAACAATATCAGGTTACGGGGAGTCCCAGAAACGGTCCCCCAAGAATCTCTCCCACAATTTCTCACAGAAATGGTAGCTGCCGTTTTACCAGAGGCTTCTGACCTCGATCTTGCCATAGATAGAATTCACCGTCTCCCAAAGCCCAGACACCTACCATCAGCAGTGCCCCGAGATGTCATAGCTAGAATCCACTATTTCCGGACCAAAGAAAACTTCCTAAAAGCGATCCGCACAGGCCCTGACCTACCTGAGAAGTTCCGAAATATCTCCATATACCCTGACCTATCCGCTGGGACAATGCTAAAACGCAAAGAATTCGCTCCAGTGACAAAGGTTCTCCGGGATAACAATATCAATTATCACTGGGGTTTTCCGGTAAAGCTCATAATTACGAAAGGCAACTCCACACTGGTCTGCTCCACCCCGACTGCTGCCAAAGATCTCCTTGCATCCTGGGATCTCCCAGTCACTCCGGTCCAATCTCCTTTGACTAAGAAGAAAAACAAACCAGAAGTCATCACTCCAATTTGGTCCGAAAAACTCCGAAGATCCAGCCGCAGACCCAACGATTGATCAACACAGTGACAGTCTCTTCTTGCATCCCTCTCGGGTTACCCTCGAGACTTGAAGCCGTAATGTATGTTTAATTACATTTTTCTTCCTCAGGTTCTGGTTATGGACTTTCCCCATCGCTGCTCTTCCCCAAGTGGGAAGTTGTCTTCTATTGTCATCTGTTTTTTACCAATTTGTTCGAGTTTACTTTTGTCTTGCTGGTTCAATTATGTCATGATCCCATACATCACCACACTCTGCTTACACTTTCAAAAAGATATTACGCTGAGTCCCTGTCCCAAACTAACCCAACTAACCAGTCTTTCCTTGACCGATCATGGGAGTTAAAATAATGTCTCTCAACACAAATGGTCTCAACTCCCCACAAAAGAGATCCCACTTTTGGAGAGATGCTATTAAATCCAAAAGTGACATACTCTAGAGATCCCACTTTTGGAGAGATGCTATTAAATCCAAAAGTGACATACTCTGTATCCAAGAGACCCATCTCAAAGAAAGAGATACCCATAGGCTACAGCATAAACGCTTCCCTCACGCTATTTTTTCGCCCATCTCGGTCAAGAGAGCTGGCGTTGCAATCCTAGTGAAGGATACTATAGCTTTCAAAACCCAAAATTCGCTTATTAAATCCAAAAGGTCGATTCAAAATTCTAGTTTGTGAACAAAAACAACGTACCATGCACGCTAGTTAAATCTTTACGCTCCTAATTCGAAACAACTTTTCTTTTATCTCAAAAACCCTAAGAAAAGCAAAACAAATTGCTACCGGTCACCTAATTATATGTGGGGATTTCAATGTAGTCATAGACAAACAACTAGACAGATCTTCTGGTTGTTCCCGATACGCTCCAGAGCTAAAAAATTTTGTATGGGAGGAAAACCTACATGATCCGTGGAGATACCATCACTCCTCGGAAATTGACTACTCGTACTACTCTGCTTCTAAAAATACCCACTCACGAATTGATTTCTCTTTTTTTATCCCGTAGACAAATCCTGCCTTCGATCAGCACCACAGAGATAGGTCAAATTACGTGGTCCGACCATGCCCCAATATACCTTATGCTAAAAGATAAATATCTCTCACCCCCCCAAATGCCGTGGCGTATCAACCACTACTTACTAAAACCCCCGGACGTAGTAAAAGAGATGCAATCAGCTTTGACAGAGTACTTTGAACTAAACTCACCTAATGCCCCTTCCCCTGAAATCTTGTGGTGCGCCCACAAGGCAGTCATTAGGGGCGTTTGTATTAAATTAGCTGCCAGAGAAAAAAAGAAAAGAGAAGCTGAAATGACATCCACCCTAGACAAATTAAAGATACTGGATAAAGCCTTTAAAAAGGACCCTAGCCCCAAGAACAAAGAACTTCTCCTAGGCTGTAGATCCCATTTAAGGACTCTTAACTTAAACAGATATGAGTTTCAGCTAGCCAAGCTAAAATGGATTTTTACCTTCAGGGAGATAGACCTACTAAACTTCTGGCACAACGGGTAAAGAAATATCAAGCTAGAGCTAAAATTGCTTCACTGCAGATTTCCCCTCAGAAGAAGGTCTGTGACCCCCAAGATATTGCCAATTCTTTCGCTGACTACTACACTGACCTGTATAATATTAAGAATAATCCAGCAGTACCACCTATATCTGCATCTGAAATTTCCGCCTTCCTTCAAAAAATTAAACTCCCATCCCTATCGACTGAACAATTAGAGGACCTCAACAAACCATTTACACTTCAAGAAATAGAGCGTGTCATCGGTACTTCTAAGCTAAACAAAGCCCCAGGACCAGACGGACTCACTAATGAGTACTATAAACTATTTAGCGCCACCTTATCTCCCTACCTCACAGAACTTTTCCAAACTATTATGATTAAAGGTAAAGCACCAGCCAAAATGCTAACTGCCCTGATATCTACAATCCCTAAACCAGGCAAATCTCCAGAACAAGTGACTATCGCCCTATATCCCTACTAAATAATGATATAAAATTTTACTAAAAAATTTTGGCAAGTCGATTAAATGAATTCCTACCCCTTCTGATTAAGACAGACCAATCAGGCTTCGTTAAGGCTCGCCAAACAAGGGATGGAATCAGAAGAGTGCTGAATGTAATGCAGATGACTTCCACACACAAAACACCCACGCTTTTTCTTTCTTTAGACGCTGAAAAAGCCTTTGATAGGCTTAATTGGCTTTACCTGAGAGAGGTTTTGACTAAATTTGGCTTTACAGGCCATTTCTTACACGCTGTGATGGCTCTATACTCCAGTCCATCAGCAAGAGTATTTACTTCTGGCTTCCTTTCACGTCCTATTCCAATTTCGAATGGTACTAGACAAGGATGTCCATTATCGCCATTAATCTATGTTCTTTGTGTGGAACCATTGGCAGAACGCATTAGATGCTCTCAAGAGATCTCAGGTGTTAAAACGTTCAATATGGAACACAAAATCAATCTATTTGCCGATGATGTCTTAATTATGTGCACACAACCAGAAACCTCAATCCCTAAATTAATGGACATTCTAAAGGAATATTCTTTGATTTCATACTATAAATTAAACAAAACCAAATCAATAATTCTCCCAATGAATGTGCCATCTCAAACTAAGAAAAATATCTCCCCATTTAACTTTACATGGTCTGACGATCACTTTACTTATCTAGGAATAAAAATCACAAAAACTATAGAAAATACGATTGCAGTAAATTTAACTGACCTTTCTACAGCCCTTACAACGGAAATACAAAGATTGGAAAAACTCCCATTGTCCTGGCTAGCAAAAATTAATATTTCTAAAATGCTCCTACTACCCAAATTCTTATATATTACCAGGTCTCTTCCATTCCTTCTCCCATTGAAGTTCGTAAACAAATTACAATCTCAAATACTGCACTTTATTTGGGGAGGCAAAAAGCCAAGATGCAAAAGACAGTATCTGTACATGCCAATCAAAGAGGGAGGTATGTCAGTACCCCATTTATTATCTTACAACATCGCAGCAATTTTAGAGCCAATAATTTATCTTTGGTCCTCTCCAGATAGCCAAGTTTGGTCTCAAATGGAGAACAAATCGATTCAACCCCAATCCGTAAAAGATGTCCTATTAGCTACAATTCTGGGCCTTAAAGCCCCTCAGATGCACTTACTTTCCTTAGAGCATGCAGTCAAAACCTGGCTTAAATATGTAGTCCCTAAGCGTTGGATACATATTACAAAACAAACCTGCCCGTTCTCCGTTCTTGGAGTGTGTATACCTACATTGCCGTTCCCTGACTGGGTAAAGATAGGAATAACTTCCGTGGGAGAGCTATTTGAGGCAAACACTCTCAGATCTTTCTCGGAACTAAGCTCAACTTTTGGGATTCCCAAGTCCCGTTTCTATCAATATCTTCAAATCAGACATGCGCTCCAATCTTGGACCTGGCCAACTCAATCCTTGATGCCCTCCCCATACCAAAACTTTATAGCTGGCAACAAGGGGTCTAACAAAGGACTCTCCATAGCCTATAAACTACTGACAATAACCAGCACGGAAGGAAAACCTCATTATGCGATGAAGTGGGAAGAAGAACTATCCTGTTCTTTCCCGTGGGAGGTTTGGCTGACAGCGTCTCTATCAATTACCAAGCATTCCAGATGCATCAACCATCTAGAACTAATGAAAAAAATATTTCTGCGCTGGTACCTGCACCCCGGGGCTAGGCATCTCTCCCCCACAATCGAGATTATTTTGGGGAGAAATTGTGGCAAGGCGGTACTTACTCCATATGGGGTTGGAGCTGCCCACTACCCAACCACTTTGGGCCAGGTTAAAGCTCTAATTGGGGAGGAAATACACCTTTTATATCCAACTACTCCGCCATAGCGTCCTAGTTTTATGAAGAAAATTTTCCCCTAACTTTTAAAACAATACTAAAAACCATTCTCATAGCTACAAGACTGTCAATAGCACTACATTGGAAGTCCGAACAACCCCCTAACCTCTAAGAAATAATAGACGGTTAACTTCCATTCAATGTAAACATCTTTTTCGATACCCCTCAGTGTTGCAAAAATAAGGGAAAGATGGGAATACTGGACGACCTCTAAACATTTTAAACAACTGTAATTTATTTTCCCTATAATGTATTTCGACACACAAAAAAGGTTGCATATCCACAACCTGATATATTTTCCTCTATGAGATAACGTTGCTGAAACCCATGATGTGGCATACTCTATCCGAATACCCAAGCGTAAGCACTGACTTGTTGACCATGACAGACTTGTTGTATGTTTGATGTTTCTTTATGTCTTATTTGGGCATCTCAGAGCCCTTGTTACCCCCCTGTATTCCCTTCCCTTTTTCTATTCTGTACCCCCACATCCCGATTATTATTAAACAATAAAAATCCATGTTTTAAAAAAAAAAAGGTATTTTTTGGCACCTATAACCTTGGTGATACAAAATTTCTGATTAAAAATTTAAATGCAAGGTGGCTATATCAACAAAACTGGACTGGGCCCAAAAAAGAAAAAAAAACCCTATCTAAATGTTTTATGATATAAAAGTGGGGTTTTTCACCAACAAATAGACCTGCGTTTTTAAAAAGATCTTTACCTAATTTAAGGCAATGCAATGTCTAAACAAAGTTTTGCTGACAATATCCAATATCCGTGACTTTTCAGCGGTAGATGGCCTTTAAAATTCTCTGCCAAAATACCCAAAATCTCAAAAACTCTGATTAAAATAAGTTCTAAAGGGTCACGCTAAAGTAGAGCTGTCTCTGTGAAAAAAAGAATAATTTGCTGAGCGTTTGCTGAGTGTTTGGACACAGGCAGAGCGCAGTCTTACTGCTATGAGACGTTGAACACCTGATCTGAACAGGAAGGGCTGTTTATGTAAAAAAATTTTTTTTTTTTTTTTTTTGTTTTTTTTTTTTTTGTTTTTTTTTTTTTGGTTTTTTTATTTTTTTTTTTTTTTTTCCCCCCCCCCCTTTTTTTTTTGTTTTTTCTTTTTCCTTTTATTTTTTCTTTTTCCCTTTTTTTTTTTTTTTTGTTTTTTTTTTTTTTTCTTTTTTTTCTTTTCCGTTTTGTGTTTTTTTTTTTTGTTTTTTTTTTTTTTTTTTTTTTTAAAAAATTTTTTTTTTTTAAAAAAAATTTTTTTTTTTTTTTTTTTAAAATTTTTTTTAAAAATTTTTTTTTAAATTTTTTTTTTTTTTTTTTTTTTTTTTTTTTTTTTTTTCTTTTTTTTTTCCTTTTTTAATTTTTTTTTTTTTTTTTTTTTTTTTTTTTTTTTTTTTTAATTTTTTTTTTTTTTTTTTTTTTTCCCCTTTTTTTTTTTAATTTTTTTTTTTTTTGGGGGGTTTTTTTTTTTTTTAAAAAGAGGTCATGTGATTTTTCCACCCAAACCCCAAACCCCCCCAAAAAAAAAAGGGAAAACCCCAAAACCCCCCCTTTTCTGTTTTTTTGGGGGAAAAAAGGGGGCCCCCAAAAGGGCTTAAAATTAAAAAAGAAAAAATTTTTTTGGGGAAAAAAAAAAAAACCCCCCAAAATTTTTTTTTTAAAAAACCCCCCCAATTTTTTAAAAAAAACCCCCCAAAAATTTTTTTGTTGGAGTGTGGAAAACGTTTATAAAAACCCTTAAAAAAAAAATTTAAATAAAATAAAAAGTAACGCCGCTACTTCACGGAAATTTTCCCCCGGATCGCGGGGGGCTCTGGGAAAACCAAAAAACCCCCGATAAGGGGAGGGTTACTGTATATCTAAAGCAGTTCAGCGAACCCCCATTTTATTTTGGGGCTCTGAAGAGTCCTGTAAATCTATTAACTAAGTTTGTTTATATTGGTAGAAAGGGCTTCAATTTTCACAGGCAGTATCAGCGTTGGACCCTGATGATTGGGCAAAGGGACTAGCCTTCTCCATTGAGTCACATGTTCTGCTTTATTTAAAACAGGAAAGCGGGTTGGCGTATCAAGTCAGATACCTTCATAGAATGAAAAACTCCTGCAACCATTGCTGGAAGAAACACAAGCTGGGGAGTGGCGGAGTTATGGTCTGGTGAATATTTTCATGGCATTCCTGGCCCATTCTTCCATGTGGAGGACACACTCACATGATATGGGTAAGAATTTATTTCTTGCAGGATCAATGTACACCCCTACATGTTTGATTGTCTTCATTGGGCAGAAGGAGATCTTCCAGCAAGACAATGCACTGTTACAGGCTGAATTGTCCCAACATTGGTGTGATTAATAATGTGAGTCAAACTGTGTATATTCATCACCTTTGTCGTAACTGTAATTTCTTTTTATATAACATATGTTCAACAAGATGGCTATTACAAAATTTATATAGGGAAATAACAGATTATGCCTATAATATTTTCATAGCGATACTGACTTCATGTGACCTGGATGTTTTTCTCAGCTTCACATATGTTTCAAGTTAAAGGCAACATGACAGAAGAGTACTCTGTTATTTACTGTTTCCTGACAGTTAGATTTAGATTACGCAGCAAAAATACTTGCATATTGGAACTTTGAGACCAACTACTTGTCTTCCTTTGGCATCACTTAATACTTATGGAGGTATAAAAACCCCAATAAATCAACAGAGTCTGCTAATGATGTTAGACGGCTCCCCTTTCAATTTGAGATAAATATAAATATGGAGATGTCTGATGTGCTCCAAATGTTTATTGATTCGCTATTTGTGATATATACTATATAGAAACACATCAACATTATATATTGATAAACATCAAGCATTCATACACAATCAACAATAAGGTATTTAAGGGGTCTTATGACCCCCTTAAATACTTCTCTGAGCACAATAAAATCCAGACATTTTGTGAAGTAGTCAGAGATTCAAATGTTTAAGAGTGAGTAAAACAATACTAATGCCCATGTCAGCTACCTAGGGTCTGGCTTGTTCCCCACTGGCAAAGGTTACAGTGGGGAAAAAAACGATTTAGTCAGCCGACCAATTGTGCAAGTTCTCCCACGTAAAAAGATGAGAGAGGCCTGTAAATTGACATTTAGGCAGACCTCAACTATGAGAGACAAAATAGAAAAACAAATCCCGAAAATCACATTGTCGGATATGGAAAGAATTTATTTGCCAATTTTACTGATGGAAAATAAGTTTTGGTCACCTACAAACAAGCAAGATTTCTGGGCTCTTCACAGAACTGTAACTTCTTCTTTAAGATGCTCATTGTCCTCCTATTTCCCGATTACCTGTAGTAATACTTGCACCTGTTTGAACTTGTTATCAGTATAAAAGCACCTGTCCACAACCTCAAACTCAGTCAACACTCCAAAACTCCACTATGGTGGAAGACCAAAGCTGTCGGACAATCAGAAACAAAATTGCAGCTGTTGCACCAGGCTGGGAAGACTGAATCTGCAATAGGCAAGCAGCTTGGTGATGGAATAAATCAACTGTGGGAGCAAATAATTTAGAAAATGGAAGACATACAAGACCACTGATAATCGTGCCTCGATCTGGGGCTCCACGCAAGATCTCACCCCGTGGGGTAAAAACGATCACAAGACGGTGGAGCAAAAATCCCAAAACCACACAGGGGGACCTAGTAATATTTACCTGCAGTGAGCTGGGACCACATAACAAAGGCTACCCTCAGAAACCACTACGCCGCCTGGGACTCAGATCCTACAGTGCCTGACGTGTCCCCCCCTGCTTAAAGCCAGTACATGTCGGGCCCGTCTGAAGTTTGTTAGAAGGAATTTGGATGACCCAGAAGAGTATTTTGAGTAATCGTATATGGTCAGCATGAAACCAAAGTGCTGTTGGTGAGAATTACAACTCGTGTGTTTGGAGGAGAGAGAATGCTGAGTTGCATCAAAAGAATCACTATACCTATGTTGAAGCATGGGGGTGTGCAACCATGTCATGCGCTTTGGGGCTGTTTCTCTGCAAAGGACAAGGATGAAGATCCCGTGTACATGAAAGAATGAATGAGGCCATGTATCGTGAGATTTTGAGGCAAAATCTCCATTCATCAGCAAGGGCATTGGAAGATGAAATGTGGGGTATCTTTCAGCTTGACAATGATCCCAAGGACACCACCAGGGAATTGAAGGAGTGGTTCATATGAAGCATTTCAAGGTCCTGGAGTGCCTAGCCAGTCACCGGATCTCAACCCCTATAGAAACACCTTTTGAGGGAGTTGAAAGTCTGTGGTGCCAGCGACAAAACATCATTGTCTCTCAGGGGAGATCTGCATGAGAATTGGCCAACTTACCAGCAACAGTGTGCGCCAACCTTGTGATGACGTACAGAAAATGTTTGACCTCTGTCATTGCCAACAAAGGATATATAACAAAGTACTGAGATTAACTTTTGTTATTGACCAAATGCTTATTTTCCATCCATAATTTGCAAATAAAACTTATTTCCTATTTGACATATGTGATTTTCTGGATTTGTTTTATCATTTTGTCTCTCATAGTGAGGTCTACTATGATATCAATTACAGGCCTCTCATCTTTTTAAGTGGGAGAACTTGCACAATTGGGGCTGACTAAATACTTTTGTCCCCACTGTATTTATTGGTTTTTCAGCTGGTTTGTGGTTTTACACCGTCTGAAAAATGTCAAGCAACACTTCCCCACAGACTTCCACAGATATCTGTGCAGCAGTCCCACTGCCACGGATTTTCCGGCAGATGGTTTTTTCTCACCGCCGGCGGTCCGAAAAACTTTGAACTGTTCATTCTTCTGCCCCGGTTTTCGGGCGGAACGCGTGAACATATGGGTGCAAAGGGGGAGGGCTTGAATCTGCAAAACCGTGGACAAAGAAGGCGTCCCCCTGCGTGCCAAAAAAAAGAAAAATACCGGTCGAACAATCAACCGGTATTTGGTCTTTGTCGTGTAAACGCAGTCTTTACTTTATATACAAAATCACTTACATATCATTAAACGGAACTTATCATTTTGTATTTAACACCAATCAACTGTAAAGTAAAATCTTGTACAAATCTTTAAAAATGTGACTCTGCTAAGCTTCTAAAGATACTAAAGCAATGCAGGAGAATATTCTTACAAAGACTTGTCTTGCCATGATAAACCACATAAATCTAGATATAACTGCATTGCGCAAAAAGACCACAGGCTGCATTCCAATTTATCATAAACTCAATGATTACTATGGAAGTCACTCACTTTATTAAATCTGAAGAAAATAGGAATGGAAATCTAGCAACTTGATGCCACTTACGCCTGCGCTGGGCGCAAAACTTGATATTTGCTATTTTGCAGGTATCTGTCGGGGGACAGGATGAAAAGGTACTCAGACAGATAATGTAACATAGCTGAGGCCAGCCCGTAGATGTTAGTAAAACAAATGTACACTTTCTGTGCAGGACACAAGTGTGTTCTACCTCCCTTCTGTGTCCCTCATGAAAAGTGCATACCACTGACAATTAGAGCAAAAGTAGTCGAAATAGGACTACATTTGATTTATTAATATTTTTGTGTCTAAATGCCTCACTATTTTCAAAATCTTTAAACGGCATCAGTGAATAAGACTATTCCTGTTTGCTCTCAGCGTACAGTACTATGCTACTGTACAGGTTTTGCATGCAGACCAATCCATCTCCACATGTGGTGGCCCACAGCTACACAATTTTGCAGGTTAAGGGTATTTTCACACAACAGATTTGGATGCTGATTCAGTGAGAGTGCTGTATTTGCTTCGGACCCAGCGTCCAAACCGACTTCAATCTGATTTACATTGTTTGCTATGGAAATATAGTATATAGGATACAGAAAATATGTGTCTGAAAAAGTATTTTCCGGTGAGGATACAATTCAGCGCCTGAATCAGCCATGTGAACATACCCTTAGAGTAGAAATGTACAGCACAGTATCGGCATGGTTGCACGGGGCCCCTTAGCCACCCCCTTTAAATCGTGTTTTTCAACCCCGTCCCAGGACCCACCCCAGGTCACGTTTTTGGCTTTCCCTAGCATTTCACGGTGTGTAATTATTGTTTGGGGCATTCTTTGGGGTATCCCCGAAAACTGGGCCGTTGGGGGGGTCTTGAGGACGGAGTTGAGAAAAACTGCTTTACATCGGGCATGACCCTGGATTTTAATTTGTTTTATTAATAACAAATTAAAAAAGGAAATTAAAAACATAGGGGTATTTGCCATTTTGGTTTTAACCCCGTTATGGTGAGCTCTAGCCAAGATCACATCTGCATTTCTACCCCCGAAAACTAGGTATTGCCAGCAATTTAAATTTGGCCCCGACGGGTTGGGGATGGTTTAATCTGCATCAATAAGTCAGTGTTGATAAGGGATAAAAAACCTTCCAGGGAAAATAAAAAAAAAAAATTTAAAAGGGTTTGATTAAACATACAAATAAAAAAAAACAAAAATTTAATGAAAAAAAAAAATTACACCCGGGCCCGCCCCCTTTAAATATGGCACTGAAATTTTCTTTTTGGGGTATTACTTTGATTTATTGGGGATTTATCCTTTTGGGTTTTAAATTTGGGGAAAAAAAAACTTCACCGTAAAATTCCCAACTTTTGCTTTTAAAAAACATGAAAGTTTTTTTTTATATAAAATTTTTTTCTAATATTTTTCTAATTTGCCATTGCAGTTTCCCCGTGAAAAGGGAAAAACAAAATTACCCCTATCAAAACCCTGTGTCCCTATCGTTGACAAAATAAGGTTAGGTTTTAAAACTGTTGAACATAAATCCAAAATTTCCCTATGTCCCTTTTTTTTAGTTTTAAATAGTGGCAAAACGGGAAATTGGATTGGGTCTGCTTTTCATGCAGGGTTTTGGAAAACCGGGCTGAAATTTTCCCAATCCCTTCCCAAATTAATTTTTAACAATTTCCATGCTGTGCCATGCCCCCCACAAATCTAATCTTTTTATGCAGGATTTCCCCCCCCTTATCACCCAAATGCCCTTTCCCTATAACACAATCACCAATTTCCAATTTTGTTTGCATGGAATCGGGGGCCCTTCACACCCCCCATTTTTGCTGCACCTATTAAAACGGCCATTGTTTCTAAAACTCCTTCTTGAAAAAGGAGTTAATTCAAAAATTTGCTCCATTCGCATCATTTGTTTTTGCAAATAGCTGCCATGATGACCCAAAGCCTAACAAAAGCTTCCTGATTTCCCACCATCCCCGGGTCGTGCTCTGGGGGGGAATAGCCTTTAGGGGATTGACTTTATACAATCCCTAGTTCTTTTTTGAAACTTTTTACAAAAGGGGCAGCGATCTAAAAAAAAAAACCCGCTGAGCCCAAGTCCACAATGGAGACAATTTAAAAAAAAAAAATACTGAAAGTAAAAAAAAAGAAAAACAAAAACAAATAAAACATCACACCCCCCCTTTTTCCCATTAATAAACCCCCCAATCCCCCCCCCAAAAAATAAAAAAAACAACTTTAATAGCTCCATATACAGAAAAAATTAAATTGGGGGTTAATGGCTGTCAGAAAAATGACGACATAAAAAAACAATTTCTATTATTTTACATTTCATTGTGTTCAAGTAGTTTAAAAAAAAAAAGCTATATATAAATTTTTATATAAAAACATGAAAAAAATAAAAAAAAAATAAATTACATAAAAATAAAAAATTTTTTTTTTTTTAAAATAAATATATAAGAACCAAAAAAAAAAGGTTTTTCCTTTCGCTGTTTTTTTTTTTTAATTTTTTTCCCTTTTGGGCCCAAAGCCAAAAAAAAAATGAAAAATCCAAGGGGCCCCCCATCAAAAATACACCCCAAAAGGAATTTCCTTTGGGGTGTTGAAAAACCAAAATGGGGGAAATTTTTGGGAAAGGTTTTTCCTGGAATGGTTTTCCCTTTAAAAAATTTGGGGTTTTCAAATTTACGGAAAATTGCTACCAAACTTTTAAGTAATATGCAAGATTCTCTTTACGAAAATTAATTTGGTTTTAGAAAAAAACAATCTCTGAATCACAAGGGACAGGGAAAAAAAAGCAAAAAAATTTTTTTCCCAAAAATAAAAATTTACAAAGTCAGATTTTTAAAAAAAGGGGCTCTTTGGGTTTCCCCCCCAAAAATTTGGGTGTGTCCCCCTTAAAGGGTTTAAAAGAAGATCAAATATTGATAAAAAAGGTTTTTAAAAATTTAAAAAATGTTTACAAATTATTTAAAACTAACAAAGTTCATGGTCAAATTTTTAACAAAACGTGTATAACCCTTAAAAGGGTTTCAAAAACTAGTAATTTTATACAGCAACTTGTGTTCTTTTTTTCTTTAAAATCCCTTCCCCACAGATATAACAAGCGACAAAATTTATACTACAGGGCACACAAGTTTTTTAGTTTTTTTAACCCTGGTGACAAATATTTTAATAAAAGGGCTAAATACAGACAATACTACCTTTTAAAAAAATTTAGAAAATTTTTAAAGTGGGAAAAATAAAAAAAAATTGCTCATACACAATTTTCCTCTTTAAATTTTGAGACAAAAATTTAAATTTTGAAAGGGCAAGGGAAAAAATAGAAACCAATGTGGCCCCCAAAATTTTTTTTTTTTAACCCCACAACTCTTTTACTACACAATGTGTGAACAAAACCTTGGGGACTTGTCCTTTTCAAACCTTAAACTAAAAGGGACACATTCTCAGGCTTAAACTTTTTGTAAAAATTCCACAATTTAAATTTTGGGTATCATTTGATTCTTGAAGCATGTGCCCCTTTTGACATCATAAGATGTCCATGATTTCCCGTGTCCTGGAATCAAAAAAATTTGGGGGGACTTTTTTGCAAACCCTGTAATAGCCCATGTGTTTTTAAAAAGGGCCCCCCCTTCCTCAGTGCAAAATTTCTGGGTTTTTAAACCCGACCCGACCTATGAATCACCAAGGGGGTCCAATTTACAAAAGGGGGGCTGTCCCCGATTGGGGATAAAACCATGTAAGGTTTAAGCTCAAACTGGCATATTTTGGATAAATTTTTTAGGGGCAAAAAAAAAAACCCTAGATGGCACATTATCTATAAATTAGGAACCCGGAACTTTTTTTAAAATGTTTTTTTCTTTGAAAAATCAAAAAAACAAATACAGAGAGGAAGAACAAGTCAAGTGGGGGTATTTTCCGAGGGAAAATTTTTAAGGGGAATTTGGGATGTTCACCTTTTGATGAAAATTTTGACCCCTTGGGCGCCTCCCGAATCCGCATCTAATCCGAGGATTTTAAAAAGATTTAAATTAAAACTCTAGTAAAATAGGGGGTAGTCCCCTTAAAACGTCTGAAATTTTTTGGGAAGCAAGTTTTTGTCCTGCAAATGTAGAGTTTTTTACACAAAGTATCAAATTTTTTGGGGGGCACTTTTTGTTCCCACAAAACAAAATTTAAAAAGGGCAGAAAACTTGCCTCACACATTACAACATTTCCTTTTTGAAATTGCAAGCCCCAGAATTTCCCGCCAAATTTAACAAACCCCTTTTTTCCCCTTTCAAAACTGAAGTGTGAACTTACCCCTAAAAAGTGCAGTTTTTGATCTTCCCGGGCCCCCCCCTCCAGCGCTATGAAGTGTGAAGAAGGCCTCAGAATTTGGGGGAGCAAAATACCTTACTTGTCCTCCTTCAACTGAAATGACAGAAGGGGGCTTTCCCGGGGTTTTAAAAAACCCTTTTACATTCCACAAACCCATTGTGACCCTTTAAAGGGTGCTTTTGAAAAAATCAGAACGGCTACCCGTTTTTTTTTATGAAACAAGTTCACAACGCAGTGGAAAAATGAACCCCAAAAAAGTGGACCCGGGGGCTCGATTCCAGGAAAAAAACCTCCCCATGGAGACCCCAAAGGGTGGGGTATAATAAAGGCTTTTTTCCCTTAAAATTTGGGAATTTAAAGGAATTAAAACCTTTTTTAAACACCCAAAAAACCGGGCCCCCCAAAGAAGGGTTTTTTTTCCCCGAAAACGACCCCCCGGGGCCCACTTTCTTTGGGGCACTTTTACTGTTTTGGGGCCCGTGCCCCGCACCGGGGGGTTTGGGGTGAGAGACCCCCGGCTGCCCGTTTTCCCAGGGGTCGGATAGAGCCACCCATTTCGCATATGAGTGTTGTGCTTCTTAATAATATGCACAACTACCTAGGGGAGCAACCTTTTCCCCAAAACTTGAAATTTTATTTTCATTTTAAAAAAACTTTTTACCAGAGAGCGGGCCCCCCCCGGGGTTTTATTTCCTTTTAAAAATCTCTTTCAATTTTACAACACAAAGTGAATTCCCTTTTTAAGATAGGGGTTAATTGGAACTTGGGGATTAAATTGGGACTTATTTATTAAAAAAATTTCTGTTTTAAAAATTTTACATTTACCCTTGGGGAACCCGCATTTAAAAACTTTTTCCCCAGGTTTTTTGGGCCCTAGTTAAAAGTTTAAAAAAAACCTGAATGGGATGAAGCTGTAGTGACTTTTTAAAAACCCGACACCGCTGCTATCAATAATTTCAGGGGCCTGTACCGGGTTAAAAGGGAAAGGGGGGTGCCCCTCCAAAAAAACTTTAAAACATAGGAGGAAAGTTTGGTTCTGATCAAACAACAATTTTTTAGATAGTCATTTGGGCCCACTGAAATTGGGCAAGTTCAAACACTATGGGGACATTAGCCCCGGATATTAATAATAATAAAAAAATCTTTTTTAAATTCTAAAAGGGGCCAACATAATTTCCCCAGCAAATTTACAAATTCAAGGGTAAACAATTTCAGTCCCTTACACAATTTAAAATACTTAAAAAAAGAGACACAAAAGGGGGTGAGGGCCCTGCTCGTGAGAGGGTTAAAATCTATTAGGGTGTATGGGGAAACATACGGGAAAATGGCAAATTTCAAAGGTCCACCATGTTTTATAAAAAGGGGTGTTTTTCATAAAAATGGTAACCTGCCCCCTGACAGTACTCATATCAGATAAGTCCGTGAGGCCCAAGTCAGGGAGTGACAGATTGTGTGAACTTTTGGATCTTGGGGCCAACCGAGAAGATTATTTTCAGGCCCTCTTTTAAAAATTGAGGTTGTGAATTGGGCCCGATCCGCCCGCGGTACAAAACCAGAGAATTGTGGCCGCACGGGTGAAATCTTGTAGGCGGGCAGGGGGGGTTCGAATTTAGGAATGTAGTCTTATCATCACAAACGGAGAGCAAAGGGTCGGCGGTAACAAACTAGGGAGGAATGTAGGGAGGACACCTTGGGGGCTTTAAGGGAGAGGCGATTTAACGTACCTTACGGATGGGCAACCAGGCAGTGACTGACACAGGTAAGGCATGGGGTACCTGGAGAGAAAAACAAGCCCCGGGTGCTGCATTCGGACAATTGGAAAAGGGGGGAAATTTTCATAGTTAAGTGATATTTCATACGTAAAGTCAAGATTCAGTAATAAAACATCTTTTCAATAACACCCTTCACCCCAGAAAGGGAAAAACACAAAAGGTTTTCCTAAATTTTGGGGGTGTAATGCATTGTATCTATTTCCCCCCACTCCAATTTGGGGTTGAACAGCCCCAGGGAGTGAGGTCTAATACCTGGACTTGTCCCTTTTAAAAAAAAACACAAGAGGCTCGGGTGTGAAAACCTTTTCATTCCACACCCATAGGCAACATTGACGTGATTTTCCCTTGCCGTGATGCATCAAACTGCCACTGCTGTTTTATGCATCAATGCAGGGCTGTGTGTGCGGAAATTGTAATTTGTTTAGGAAAATTCACTTAATTTAAAACCCAAACCC